>JAKCPI010005741.1:0-158712 GCA_023213315.1 Euborellia annulipes
ATATTGGAATTTTATAATTTCATTTTTGTTTTTGTGTATCTCATTTAATATTTTGTAGCCCGGGGCATGTGCCCCCCCCCATGTTTTCGAACCTAGATCTGTCCCTGAGTGAAATCCCCTCCCTATTTATTTCAATTGATAGGTATCAATTCGGTTTCAATAAATTTCCCGCCTGGGACAGAGACCTTTGGCACTAAAAAGTGCTCTATCTCTGAGACAATTCTTAACTGAAGAAGGAAACAAAATATCTTAATTAATTGGGTTTTGCTCGAGTAGTCTCTTTTTCAAATACTCACAAGTTGGTTCCTTAGTTTTAGATTTCATATAAAATAGGTTAGGACTGCCGACCCCGCACCGCGGGAATAATAAGAAGAAGATAAAATACTTACTGGCTCGTCACTCCATAAAAGGCTCCAGCCTCATCTTGTATATTGGTATTGAGATCTGCCCAAAATTTGACCAAAAAAAGAACGCATTTTTTGGGTCCCTTATCGTGGAGCTCTTTAAGGCCGCCTTTTTTTCTCTGGGGGGGGGTATGGTAAATTTGCCGGACATCTACCGCCTATAATGAAAAAAATAAAGAGTGATAAAAATTTCTTCCAAGTTATGAAATCAAGTGAAAAAGAATCAAATTGTTACCTCTAAGAGGGGGTCTGTGTATGTCGCTGAACCGCCTATGTGAACGAATAAGTGTTTGTGATACTGAAATGAAATCAAAATAATAAATTAAAATTTTATTTAATAAAAAAATATCCAATTGGAATTCGATTCACTTTTATTATTAACTTTTAAACAAGAGTTTTTTTTCTGGAGAAAAGTTTACTGGAATTCTAAACACAATTATTTGAATTATTTGATATCAACCAATTATTTTGCATTTTGTTTTGAGGCTTTAGTGAAAATTTGAAAAGAAAAAAAGAAAATCAAAAATATTTCATTTATCAAATAAAATGCAAATGAGAATTGAAATTGAATTTAATAAAAAACATTTCAAAGAGCATTTTTGCATTTTGGTCCTCTAAAAAACATTATTTAGGGGTGATCATTTTTAATAAAAAGTCTTTAGTCGCCAAACAAACAAATTCCTGTTTTTAATTATGATGAGTAGATGATTTTTGATTCTCCGGGAAAAAATTTTTTAAATAACAAATTTTTCCTTTTATAAAAATAGGCAATGAATATCAAAATGTGCCCCTCCGGATGCCTGGAAGCCGCCGCAAAGTATTTCAATAAATTTATTGTTTTAAGTAAATTATAATTACAAAAAAGGTGATATATGATCAACTGTTTAAAACATTTGAGTTAATGAAGACGAGGAAATCAATACATACTTTTAATATTTATTATTAATATTTTACATATTCCTAAAAATATTTTAAAATATACAAATCTCTTAATTACTTGACTTTTTTAGATGATTTTTTGAAAATAAAAAAATTTCAAGTTTTGCGTACTGAATTCTTAATTATTTTTAGTTAAAATACTTAGAAAAAGAATCTGTGCAGAATCATTGATATTATTATTCTCTATAAAAATACTTTTGTATAAAGAAAAACAAGGAGAGAAAATGCAGTCAATGTATTGTAGTTTCTTTATCAGGATATTATATTCGCGATCAGCCCGCAGCCAACATTTCGATCCTAAGTTTGGACCACCATCAGAGCTGGGACTATCAAAAAGGCATATGTACTTTCCGCGAGACGGAAGGGCTTTCATGTGTAAGAATGAGTCTTATGCAGTTTTAATAACAAAATGGTATTATTGTTTGAAATTGAGATGCCTTTCTCGTTATATGTGTGAGGTTTGAGTCATTTTAGAAAACCGACTGGAACACATATATCAGGAAGGCTATCTCAATTTCAAACAATAAGACATTTGTTATTTAAAGTGCATAAGACTCATTCTTGCACATGAAGCCCTTCCGTCTCGGGGAAAGTATATAAAGTATATATAGCCTCAACTCTGATGGCGGTCCAAACCTAGGACCGAAACGTTGCCCGTGGGCTGAACTCAATAAAGAAACTGCATTAAGGTGATCACACGTACCGATTTTGGCGGGACAGTCCCGATTTTTAAAAATGTCCCGCTTTTCAGAAAATATCTACATTTCTTATTTTAAATGTATTGCAAAAATATTTTACTTATTATTTATTTTATTTAGGAACCGACCGAAGTTTCGGTTTCGGCCAAAGAGTTTGATAAGATTGGACGAGACTCGTATACTTAAAAACAAGGGTTAAATGATTTTTCGGTTACGGTTTCGGCCGATTTCATCCCATTTGTCCCGCTTTGTCTCAATGAAAATGTGGTCACTTTAAACTCCATTGACTTCAATATTTACTCTAGTCATACATCTCTCTGTTACAATAAAAAATTTGATCCTCCGCATTCCCCCCCCCGCCCCCCTAATAAGATTTAGGTGCCTCCTACATCCCTTATTCAACATTCAATAGCCTACTCACTTTAACTAATATACGGTAAATAAAAATCAAGTACGCCTGTAAATAGGCAACCTATTCAATTCTTTCTTTTTTTTTTTACAAGAGCATCAAATACATTTATAAACAATTTTTTTTTAATATCATGTCCCGAGAATGTATTAATTATGAAAAATTATAAAAATAAATAATTAATTAGACTAGTCCGCGCTTCCCAGTTTGGAAAACGCTGATCTAGAGAAATACGAGATTTATCGCGCGAATTTATCTCTCGTCAGCGGTTTTCGCCATTAGTAATTAATAAATAAGACAAAAAATAAATAATAAATATTATCCGCGAGCTGTTTGGCTCTCTTTGTGAAGACTTGGTTAAAAAAAGATGTGTCTGAGAAATAAACTCAGAGCATTTATATGACTGCTCAAAAAATAAATTTATTATTATCGTTTGCATTTTGATGCTATAAGAGGAAATATATCACATCTGATGGCTGGATGAGATAAATGTTTATTAAAGATCTTAAGAGATGAAGGCAAGATGTCTAAATTACATTTTTTAGTGTTTCTTTTATCAGTATTGGTCAACAGAAGAAGACTTACGGTGTCGGCATCGCGTTGCTGTTCCATAAAGGCGCTGAATTCGACAAGTCTTAATTTGATGGTGGCTATGGCTCGTCCTTCCCAAGGTGGTGGAGGTTGTGCTTGAAGTCCAAGTTCACTGGCTGATACAGCTGTTGCCGGTTTGCCTCCTGGTGGTGGCGCAGGTCCACTTCCGCATAAGCACCGCCCTGCGCGAACGGCTTCACGCTACGGGCATCAAAATCCAAGCCATTCGTCAGTCGCTCTCCGTCTTCACGCACACACCTTAAATTGGGGCAAAAGATACAAGGGGCATAGCTAAACTATCTACAAAACATATCTCTTCTTTCTTTCATTGAAGAGAAAGATAAGGGGGAATTTGTGTAGGGAGTTTTACAAATAGTCAAATTTTTTTTCTGGGAAAGATGGGGAAATAAAATTTGTTTTATGTTAAATTTTTTTTTTTTTAAGGATGGTCGGTATTACAATTACAGTGGAACCTCGCTTAACGAGCATAATTCGTTCCAGAAACATACTCGTAAAGCGAAACAACAAAAACTTATAAATATTCTCCCCATAGAGCTGTCCCACATGACATAATTTGCTCACAATCCGTGACTTTCTCTCTAAAATGCGAAATATTGCTCGTTAACAAGGGTGGATACAAGGGGGGGGTAAAGCGGGTAATTACCCCCCCCCCCGAGATTCGAAAAAAAATACCTTTTTTCGCAAAAAAAATTTATTTTTAATGTAAAATTTTTAAAATTAATACTTAAAAATTTGATGTGTATTTATATTCTGGCAAACAAGTACAGAATGCGCTTTTAAATTACCGAAATTAAAAAAAAAATAGTGTGCTGTGCGACGAGTCACACCAGATTACCCCCCCGAGAAACACCTCTGGATCCGCCCTTGCTCGTTAAGCGAGTCATTATTTTACAATTTATTTTGCTCGTTATGCGAATTACTCGTTATGAGATGTGCTCTCTAAGCGAGGTTTTACTGTATACTAATGAAATAAAAAAAATTCCCAATCAAAATACTAATTGGTATAAAATTAACTTCCTCAAAAAAAAAAGTTCGCAAGTAAGAAGTAAATATTATAAAAACAGAATTTTTAAAAATTTATTATAAAGATCTCTTTCGGCATCTAAGGCCATTTAGACCCCATTCCTATTTATTTCAAATGATTGGTAGTCAATTCAAATGAAATAAATTTTTCTCGCATGGGACAGGAAGCTAATCCGGGTCCCTAGGCACGAGAAGCTAGTGTCTTCTCTCTGAGCCACGGGTCACCGGCAATAAAAAAGGAATAAATTAAAGAAAAAAATTAAATTACTACTGCTAATAATTTAGGTAAATTCAGACTGAGGATTCCATAAGTAGATGGCGAAAATAACCAAATAACGTAAATATAAAACGAATAATTCAAAAAAAAAAAAATAACTCATTATTTTGAGAAATGAAGCACCATTTAAGTTGAGTTTTTTTTTTAAGAATTCATGAGTAAACAAATCACGTCTTTTTTATCTTTTAAAGAGTAAATAGATTTCATTTGTCAATCAAAGTCAATGAAGTTTTTAAAAGTTCAAAAAAAATAAAAATAAACTACTCACTCTTGGGAGGTTCCTGGCTGAAGTCCTGGTTGCCAAAACTAAAAAAAAAAAAAGAAAAAAAATTGATAATCTTCTAAAAAATCTTTCAATAGAAATTTTAATTTTACGGATATTAAGACCTTTTAATAATAAGTGGATTTTTTTGTTTCTTTTATAACGAAAAATAAAGTTGCTCTATTTTTTAAATAAATAAGAACCAGCGTGTGGAACGTCCCTCAGTTGCCATCGATAAAATAGCCTGTATTTTATATTAATGTTTTGTCTATGTATTTATTTTGATTGTGTTATTTGTAGTGTTTTTACTAATTTTGTTTGTCTTTTTCTACGAATGTTTTTTTTTCTTCTATGAATTCATTTTGTGTTATTTGTAGCAACGATTTCTGGGAATATATTTTCATTGTCTTTTATTGGTAGAAAGAGTTTAATTTTGTTTGTCTTTTTTGTATGAATGTTTTATTTTGTTTGTATTATTTGTAGCAATGTTTTTCTATGTATGTATTGTTATAGCAGTGGCGGATTAAAAAAAATTTGTTGGGGGGGGGGGTTTTTTTTTTTTTTTTTTTTTTTTTTATAAGGATTTGGGGGGCGATGGTGGTTTTTTACCCCCTTCTCTTTATTTTATTAAATTGGTGATAAAAAAAATTGAAATAAAATAAAGGAAAAAATCATTTTTTTTAATTTTTTTTTTTTTATAATATTGAGTTTTTCTTCTGGGGGGGGGGCCCCCCCCCCCCCCCCCCCTCCGCCCCCCTGCTTATAGATGTTATTTGTAGAATATTATATGTCTGTAATGGTGTAGACTGGCGGTTTTTTAATTAATTAAATTCTTACCGCTGTCGGGTAACTGACCGGTGATGTGAGACCAAGACTTGCAAGTCCGGCTGCTGCCGCTTTATTGTGTATCGCCGTCGCTGATACAATTTGTGCCGATGACATCGATGACATCGTTTGGAGGGCCTTTTCTTTAGCTGCATGGTCCTGAGTCGGTGACTGTTAGAACATCCCAACATATTAGAACCACTTTTTATGAAACATGCTATTATTTGTAATTAGTATCGCTTAGAATTTTTTTTCAACAAATATCTTGATAGCTGTTCCTCTTCGTCTAACCGAAATAATTTTTTTTTAATTTTGCAATATATGATTAATATGTGAATTTAATTGATGATGAATGAGTGAATTTATAACATGTTATTAGAATTATTAACTAAAATTTGGGAGTAAGGAGGGGTCAGAACTGGGAGGAAGGCTGCACTCCCCCTTCTGAAATTTGGAAAGATTTTGAGCTCTTTTTTTAAACCAAATTGAAAATTAGTACCCCCTCGACTATTATAAAATTCCGGATGATGATGGTACTTAAAATAATTTAATTTTAGTGATAGAAATAGGTCTATATATGAGATTTTAAGAGACCCATGCAAATTCAAATTCAAAACGACAATCCTCTTCATTCCTATTTTCCTTATTCTAAGCACATAGTCTTAATCAAATTCCACCCAATTCCTTTTCCATTAACCTAATTTACTCCGAATTCTCTTAAAGGTAGTGACTATTTAGCCAAATGCTAGATAGAATTAAATAAAGAGAAAATTTAGATTTGCTATACAATTTTAATTTTCTTTTTTACTTTTCTAAAACAAATTGTAATGAAAAATCTTTACACTAATAATTTCCCACTTTAATTTGTATTTATATCAATATTTTATGTAATATTTTAATTGAGAAATATAAGAGAATCATAAATGGAAAGGGGTTGCTTCTCTAGCACTCTCCAATCTCTGCCATTCAAGAGGGGATGTTTATTGAAAAAAAAAAAAATCAAGAGTAAAAAACTCTTTCAAGAGTGAGTAAATGATGTTTTTATAAAAAGGATTTTTATATATTTAAAAACTCCCCTTAAAACTGTTCAATGAATGGCATTATTAATCTCCCGCCTATTGAAATTTCTAATCCTAATTATTTTATCGTTTTTACAAATTAAAAAATGAATGTAAAAATAATTGCGAAGAAGTTTGTAGGTTATTGGCAGTGAAAAGTAAAATTACAAAATTGTAATTTCAATTTATTTTTCAATTATTAACATCTCTCAAGAATTAACTCTGAATTAAAATTTAATGGGCTTAAAAAAACTTTCAAAATTTTTTATTATTACCGTGAATAAAATTGAATTTTTTTTAAGAAAGAGAAGTATCATTTAAGTAGTTTTTTTTAATTAAATGCTTTTATTTAACTTACTCTTTCAAGGTCACCAACTTTGAGTCTTTGTTAGGGACACTTCCCGATTAGCTAGCGATGTGAAATTTGATATTTAAGAGTCATTTTTGATGACGCAAATTGTGAGTTGGGTTTTACCAAAATGGACCAAACTAATGTGGTACTTTATTTGAAACCCTTCGCGAATTAATGTAATTTCAAAAGACCTCCCGATGGGCTAGAGGTGTGAAATGTAATACTTAAGAGTCATTTTTGATGACGCCACTATATGGTGGTTTTGATCAAAATAGACCAAACTATTGTGGTACTTTATTTGAAACCCTTCGCGAATTAATGTAATTTCAAAAGACTTCCCGATGGGCTAGAGGTGTGAAATGTAATACTTAAGAGTCATTTTTGATGACGCCACTATAGTGGTGGTTTTGATCAAAATAGACCAAACTAATGTGGTACTTTATTTGAAACCCTTCGCAAATTAATGTAATTTCAAAAGACTTCCCGATGGGCTAGAGGTGTGAGAATGTAATACTTAAGAGTCATTTTTGATGACGCCACTATATGGTGGGTTTTGATCAAAATAGACCAAACTAATGTGGTACTTTGTTGAAACCCTTCGCGAATTAATGTAATTTCAAAAGACTTCCCGATGGGCTAGAGGTGTGAAATGTAATACTTAAGAGTCATTTTTGATGACGCCACTATATGGTGGTTTTGATCAAAATAGACCAAACTATTGTGGTACTTTATTTGAAACCCTTCGCGAATTAATGTAATTTCAAAAGACTTCCCGATGGGCTAGAGGTGTGAAATGTAATACTTAAGAGTCATTTTTGATGACGCCACTATATGGTGGTTTTGATCAAAATAGACCAAACTAATGTGGTACTTTATTTGAAGCCTCACGCAAATAAGGCCCTATTAACTATAGTTTTGAATTTTGATATTTACGAGTCATTTTTTTATGATAATGAATAATTTTTCAATTGAACCAAATCAATACAGGCCAAACTAATGTGGTACTTTATCATATTGATGATTTTTGATAAGACTAAAAGACTAAAAAGCTTAAAATAAAAATAAAATAAAAAAAAGATTTTTAAAAAAATGCTTTTATTTAAATTGAACTAAAAAGAGAGAAATAAGAAAGAAATAATTTAATTGTTTTTGTTAAAATTTTTTAATATTTATGACTTAAAATAAAAGCGTGGGGCGCTTCGAAGTGATTCTGAGGCTCGCGCCCCACGCTTTTAATTTAAGTCATAAATATTAAAAAAATTTTAACAAAAACAATTAAATTATTTCTTTCTTATTTCTCTCTTTTTAGTTCAATTTAAATAAAAGCATTTTTTTAAAAACTTTTTTTTATTTTATTTTCCATTTCACGATTATACATTGATATTATATTATTCCAACATTGGATAGAAATTAATTAAATTAATTTTCGATTTCAACTCTTTAGTCTTTTATTTATTTTTTATTTAGACAAATTAAAACTAAAAACATTTTCAAAGTTGATTTTTCAAATTCAACATTTGTAATTCTATCCATTCCTGGAATAAATTATATTATCAAAGCGAAGAGTTATTATTTTCCTTTACCGAATATTTTAATTTTTTTACCCTTTGATAAATTTTCAAAACAAATTTTTTTTTTTAAATAAAATGCGTTATATTTTTAGTTTTCACATGACTCCTCTAGATCCGTTTTAGAGCCTACTATGAATGCCGATAGTCTGCTCTAAATCAATGAATCGAAACGGCATGGGTGTCTTAAAAAAGTAGTATGAAAGAAAAATATAGCCTATAAAAATAAATAATTTAAACAACAAAAAGGCTAATTAAATAACTTGTATAATATTTATACAACCTACAAAAAACCTACTACAAAAAAAAACAAGATAGCAAGCAATCAAGCATATAGCATAAACAAAAGTGACATCACAAAGTCTTAACATATAATATGAAATTTGGTATATATATGGTTTGGGCCCACTTAGAAATTTTCGAAATTGAGTCGCCAAGGAATGGATATAAAAGGGGTGGAATGATATAATGTATTGAAAAACCATTATAAAATCTCTAAAAGAGCGGTCGCCAAACTTTTTAAAATTAGTAGACGAATGACTCAAAATTTAAAACCTCGCGGACGCCAAAACACAACCCTCGTATCTATAGGGTAAGTATACTAATAAAATTAATACGTTCATGTATTAAATAGAAAATAGAAGCTTTACAATATAAATATGTGCATTTTACACCTCTACTCAAAGGCCTATTTTAAAATTTTATCTACAAGCATATTTATTTATTTTTCATTTTTCCTCTCGGCTGATGAGGCTATTTAGGAGTTTATTATATAGTATATACACTAAATTATATTAATCCTACCGATGGCAACAGGGGGACGTTCCACGCGATGGTTCCTTGGGACCACCAACCCGAAGTTCTTCTGTTTGCCAATGCTTCTCTAGTAACTATTGCCAGGCTTCCTGACCTTACATGCTATACTTGAAAGAACGACCACTTCACAAGTCCAAAATTTTCCTTCGGCCCATTTGGTGGTTGGAATTTCTGTGACATTCTTATGATGACGGGTAACAGATTCTTTTCATACCGCAAAGAGAGTGACAACCAGAGAAAGCAGATCCCGCAAATAATTAATTTAATAAAAAAAGACTAAACAATTTGTATTTTTGTATAGATTGAATAATTAACTAGTATTAGTGAGGATTTTTTTTTTTCATTTAAAAAAAAATTGTTAAAATGTTTGCTATGATATTTATAAAAGTTATTAAAAGAAGCTACAAGTTTGTTTTAAACAAAATAATTTAAAGATTAATACAAGGATAAAGGGGATGCGAATAAGGAGGGCGCTGTAAAAAAAAGCGCCTACTCACCACCTTGAGCTTAGCCTGGATCTCTCGCAGTTTCCGCCTCGCTAACACCTGAATGTGCGAAGACACCTGCTTCCGGGTTCGTGTCTTGCCGGTCCTCAGTTTAATGTACCGTGCGATCAGCTCGTTCCGTCCTGCAAACAAAGTCCAAGTTGCTTTATCAATTCATCGAACGCATTCAATATAATAAAGGATTGTCGGTTAAAGATATTTTGTAATATGGGATGTTTACAAGTTATGCAAAATATTCCGACATACATTAGATTTAAAAAAAATACAAATCTTATACGATGAAAAATTAAAAATAATATTTTAAATACGAGCAGGATGGCAACCAGGAATGAAATCAAACAAAAATTTAATCAATCTTTATCCAAATTTTTTATTACAATTGCCGACGTTTCGGACGCAAGTATTATTACGATATATATTTGGACCCATGCATATTTATTTATACCATTTGGTACCCAAATGATTTAAATAAATATTCATCGAACAGCCTGGGACTCGTGCCCCTTGTTTAGTCTTAAAGACTATCAATATTGACATTTGTTAACTCTCTAGAGCAGTGATTCCCAACCTTTTGAAGTCCACGGCACCCCAAAGGTGCGTTGGGAATAACATTACGCACTAGGGGCACCCTTCCTTTTTTTTCCCTAGCAAAACGAAATTTTTTCCGCACTCCGGAAAATTTTTGCCGCTTACTTTAAAATCATTTGGCCTTTTTTTGCCAAACTTTATTCTTTCCGCATATTTTTATTTATTTATTTATTTTGTTTATATAAATATCTCGCGGCACAATTGGGTGCCGGGGCGCACCAGTTGGGAACCACTGCTCTAGAATCTAATAAGATTATTTTTATATGTTAAGGAGATCTAGAGATTTGTGGATGCACTCACACCCTTAAGGTAAACATTTAATGTAAATAAAAATAAATCTTTTAGACCTAATATAATGCATTCACAAATTTTCTAGATTTCTTCTCACTGAGGAAGACCTGCGGCAGTGCGGTCGAAACCAGGCGGTTTGAGAAGTAAAAATTTAAATAAATTATATATTTTTTTATATATTTTGTTTTTCTGTTGGACTGCAATGGCCTGTCTACACCTTTCCTGAATACATTCAGTCCTGGGTGAGTGCTATCATCAAGATTATTTTTATTTTTTTAACGTCGTTTTCTGCATATGAGGCTCGGTCCCTATTTATTTTAATTGATTGGAATCCAATTCCAATTGAAATAAATTTTTCGTCTGGGACGGGATGTGAACCCAGAAGCCAATGCTCTAACTCTGAGCCATAGATCAACAAGGTTATCACTATTTAATTTTATTGCCGATAGAAGAGAATTTTAAAATAAAATAAAAAAAAGATTTTTAAAAAAATGCTTTTATTTAAATTGAACTAAAAAAGAGAGAAATAAGAAAGAAATAATTTAATTGTTCTTGTTAAAATTTTTTTAATATTTGACTTAAAATAAAAGCGTGGGGCGCTTCGAAGTGATTCCGAGGCTCGCGCCTCACGCTTTTATTTTAAGTCATAAATATTAAAAAATTTTAACAAGAACAATTAAATTATTTCTTTCTTATTTCTCTCTTTTTAGTTCAATTTAAATAAAAGCATTTTTTTAAAAATCTTTTTTTTAATTTTATTTTTATTTTAAGCTTTTTAGTCTTTTAGTCTTATCAAAAATCATCAATATGATAAAGTACCACATTAGTTTGGCCTATTTTGATTTGGTTCAATTGAAAAATTATTCATTATCATAAAAAAATGACTCGTAAATATCAAAATTCAAAACTATAGTTAATAGGGCCTTATTTGCGTGAGGCTTCAAATAAAGTACCACATTAGTTTGGTCTATTTTGATCAAAACCACCATATAGTGGCGTCATCAAAAATGACTCTTAAGTATTACATTTCACACCTCTAGCCCATCGGGAAGTCTTTTGAAATTACATTAATTCGCGAAGGGTTTCAAATAAAGTACCACATTAGTTTGGTCTATTTTGATCAAAACCACCATATAGTGGCGTCATCAAAAATGACTCTTAAGTATTAAATTTCACACCTCTAGCCCATCGGGAAGTCTTTTGAAATTACATTAATTCGCGAAGGGTTTCAAATAAAGTACCACATTAGTTTGGTCTATTTTGATCAAAACCACCATATAGTGGCGTCATCAAAAATGACTCTTAAGTATTACATTTCACACCTCTAGCCCATCGGGAAGTCTTTTGAAATTACATTAATTCGCGAAGGGTTTCAAATAAAGTACCACATTAGTTTGGTCTATTTTGATCAAAACCACCGTATAGTGGCGTCATCAAAAATGACTCTTAAGTATTACATTTCACACCTCTAGCCCATCGGGAAGTCTTTTGAAATTACATTAATTCAAGAAGGGTTTCAAATAAAGTACCACATTAGTTTGGTCCATTTTGGTAAAACCAAACTCACAATTTGCGTCATCAAAAATGACTCTTAAATATCAAATTTCACACCTCTAGCTCATCGGGAAGTGTCCTTAACAAAGCCATAAAGTTGGTGACCTTGAAAGAGTAAGTTAAATAAAAGCATTTAATAATAATAATTAATTAATAATTAAAAATAAGCATTTCTCTGAATTTAATCAATTGCTTGCTGAAAGATAGGCAACCCAAATGGCGCGGCAGTAGGGCTCCATTGCATGCTCTGCAGGCTCTAATTTACATGCATTGCAAAAATTGGTAGAAAAAAAAAAAAAAAAATTATTGGTTATTAGCTTATTTCGGATTTTTCCATCTACAAATTTTTGCACTTGGTTTAGGCAAGTTGGCCAACACTTTTATTTTATAAATAGCAAGCAATAGTGAGCGATTGAGATTTTCACTCGCATTAAAAATTTCAATTAAATAATGCATGTGAAATGATCAAAAGAAACGAACTTCGAAATAAACCATTCACTTCATCGATAAATTTAAATCCAATCCTTCTTTCAATAACTTTTGTATTCGTTATAGAAATAAAGGGACCTAATATTTATAATGGCTTCGTTTAGTTATAAAACCAAATATTTAATTTAACTGAGTTGACCGAGGTGATCAATTATCAACTGTCCATCTTAATATATAATAATAATATTATCACTTGGAAAATTTCTCAAACTGAAAGACTAACTTTTGGTCAGTTGAGGAGTTATTAAAAATTAGTTAAGAGATTAAAGTTAAGTGATTTAAGCTTATTATAATTAAAGCAGAGTTCATCCCTAACCAATAATTATAAATCCTACATTTAAAAGTTGAATTGAACATTTACACTGATAACCGAGTCCGGTCGAGGCTTTTTGAAAATTAATTCAACGTTTTATCTGAATTCCCTTCACTGTGATTCATGTCCTGTCAATTATTTTGATGTCGAATTTTCTCAAAATTTGAAAATATTTAATATGATAAGTAGAACAAAATAATTTTTTGTTGTGAAGAAAATTTAAATTCCTTTTTATTCGGAGCCTTATTGTAGATGTATTCAGGGCCGGAACTACGAGATTTTTTAGGGGGGGGCAAAATTTAATTTGTCGCCCCCTCCTTAAAATTTTCTATACAAAATTCATATTATTTAACCTTTTTTTTAGTAAATCTTTCTTTAATTGCCCCCCCCCCCTGATATCTGCCGCCCGGGGCACACGCAGTCACTACCCCCCCCCCCCTAGATCCGGCCCTGGATGTATTATCTACTGAATTTATTTTTTTCACTTGCAATAAAAATTTCATTATATATACTCTATTTTTTCCGGTGGTACATACGAAAAAAAAATTAATGCTTCATTTTTTTCCCTGACTTTTCAAATGACACTTGATTATCCAGTTTTTGTTATAATCCAAAACAACACCAGATAACTATTTAAAATTTCGACTAAGTAATACCTTATTGCTCAGTAAAAAAAAAAATTCATTACCGACAACTTTTTCAAACTATCAAACATTTTACTATTTCGTTCGTTGTTTGGGATTTTGATTGAATTTCGAAAAGTTATCAAATTAAAAACGATCGATAAGTTATTTGGTTTAATAATAATAAAAACAAGTTGAAACAAACGATTCAATTATTATTTTATGAATTTTTTTGTAAATTGAAATATATTAATTTTGTTAAGTTAGAGATAAAAAAAAAAAAAAAAAATTATATAGTTTTTATAATAAAGAGAAACGAAAGAGGGAAAGTATAATAATTTAAAATGTTTAGTAAAGTTGAAAGCTCTAATAAAAAAGTTTTGCCGAATTGAAATGAATATGAAAATGGAAAGAGCGTTCGTTCGTTCATATATACAAGTGAATGAGTTGCAATCCACAAATTATATCTCGTTGCGAAAAAGAGAGTTGTGTTGGTCGGTCGGTCGGTTATTTTATGCAACTGGCAGCTTTTTGCCGAAAATGAATTAAAACGATCAAACAAAGTTAGTCATTATATTACATTACATTACCGTACGGAAATATACAAGCGAATAAAGTATACAAATTTTAATTAAGTTAATCGGCTGATTTAACTTATACAGGTTAAAAAAAAAATAAACGAACAAGCATTTTTCATTATAATTTTCCATGTATGTATAAAAAGTGGAAAAAAATTAATGCCTTTTTATAAATCAGAACATTTCATGTTTCTATAAATGAATAGAAATAATTAAATTTTAGCGTTTTTTTTTTTTTTTTTTTTTTTTTTTTTTTTTTGAGAATTCCAATTAATTTACAAGAGCAGAATTAGATTTACGCTATTTTAAACAATGTTATTTTTTAATTTTTTCCATAGAATATTTCCAAAGTAATATTGCAAGATATTATTCGATACTATTTACTTAAATTGGAAAAATTAATTAAAAAAATAATTTTTGTACACGAGAGATGAATGAATGATGAAAAATTCTAAACCTAATCTAGAGATGGAATATTTCAATAGCAATTATTCAGTTATTATACATGCTAATTTTAGATGTAATTTAAAGTAAACGTCTTAAATAATTTTAAGAAAATTTAATTATTAATTACAATTCTAAAACGCAATTTTATAGCTGTGATGTATGCCTATCTGTATTAATTAATAGGGGGGTTTCATCAAATAAAAAAATGTAGCTATAGTTTTTTCGTTATATATTTATTTAATTTGCACAGCTGACGTTTCGGTTCCTTGTATTAATCATCTTCAGAGCTGGCATAAAGTTTTATACAATGTTTGAACTATACCCTTGTAATAAATGTACCGTTTATTTTGAAAGTAGTGTAAGTCCATTTTTTTTTTATGAGATGTCACATAATTTATGCTTAAATTAATGTAAATTTTCTATGTATAACTAGCTAATGGTAAATTTCTTAAAAAATTCCTATGTTTTGTACAGTGAAGGTCAATATTAAGTCCCATCCATACATTTTCTACTTGTGATTATTTCATTGAAAATTAAAATCTTACTTAAAAATTTTCTAGGTTTGAACCATGAAAGTTTCCTTTAAAAAATATATAATATTTTTTTTAAACAATGATATAATCACAAGTAGAAAACGCATGGGTGGGACTTAATATTGTCCCTCACTGTACAATTGAAAATTGGTCAGTAAATGATTTTTTAATAAACAGATATGTTAACCTTTCATTTTCTCGAAACAATAGAAAATGGACTTACACCACTTTCAAAATAATAAATATATACACATTCATGTGATGACCAGATACACAAAGGTACATTTTAAGAAAATGAAATTAATTACTATTCTGAAATACATATACACAAATGTACATTTGTGTACGTGGTCATGAATGTGAATATATTTAATATATAAAGGTATGGATCAGATAATGTATAAAATCCATTATGATTATATAATAAATATATATGCCTACAAAAACATGTGATGACCAGGTACACAAAAGTACATTTGCGTTTATGTGCGTTTTAGAATAGTAATTAATTTCAATTTCTATAAAATTCACTATGACACATTCATAAAGACCTTGTGCCAGCTCTGAAGATGGTTCAAACAAGGAACCGAAACGTCAGCTGAGCAAATTAAATAAATATAAAACTATAGGTCCCATTTTTCATTTAATGACACCCTCCTATTAATTATTATTCATTCAAAGAGAAGTAAATCCCCCAATACTGAGAAAATGACTTTGTCCCCGAGCCTTATAAGAATAGCCGATCGCTCGATTAATCGGTTGCCTAATAATAAAAATAAATTCAGTATAATTTGTTTTTACTATCGATTGAAAGATTCGACTTTTGATTCTGTTTACATGTCAATCAATTAGAATCTAATTTAAGCGAATGAATTGAAAGATCACTAATTCACAATCTGTTACTAGCGAATCGCGAATAAATATGTACTATCGATTGTAATAAAAAAAAAAATCCTTCATAGAAAAGTATTTCAAAATCCAATGAAAATGGCGCAATCTTATTCTAGTTAAATAGTTTCCCTTTTTTTTTACTTAAATGGTATTAATAATGTAAAGTGATACCAGTTGGTCCAAGTCATGCAATCATAGACCGATAAAACGCACTTAAAGAGGAAAAACATCGAGAGGCTATTTAATGACTTAATTTAGACTTGTAATGAAAGGAGGGGGTAATAAATTGAAAAGGGGAATATTTTCGAAAGAAAGAGTAAATCAATCAACCGTTTCTTTAAATAATTTCTTATTAAAGCTGGATATTATAAATTTTTTACTTAAGTTGTTTAGAAGGCGTGATTTAAACGGAAATACACGTTTTAATAGCCTCTAAAACTTTTGGCTCATGTGTGAGAAAACATGATGTACCTTGAAAGAGGAAACACAAATCCAATAAAGATGAAATTTTAAAACCAAAAACAGGAATTAGTCCTTCAAAATTGTTTAGGTCCCGGAGTGGGACAAATGGGCCCAATACATACATAATTATCATTCATATGTACTGGTCAAGAGAGTTCCGTAAGAATTGTCGCTGAATAAGTAAGATGGAACAACATATTTTAATACGTTCGAAGCCCTCGGGCTTGGCGTAGTTGGTAGCGCGCCTGCCTTGTATACCAAGGGTCGAGGATGTGGATACCAAAAATGGCTTAAATAAGCATAAGTTGCCGAAAAGACTGTGTGTATGTGTGTGTTAATGGGAAAAAAAGTGTGTTTTACGTTCGCAATAATTTCAAACATATTTTTACTTTCTCTTAGCTATATATGTTAATATATATATAGAGAGAAAGTATTGTATGTCAAAATTTCGATGTCGAGATTTTGATGGATATACACGTTTTGAGGCCACTGAGCCCAAAAAAGTGGTTTTTGCAACATGGTTTGTCTGAATGTGTGTTCAATTTAAACCATGAAGGAATAGAGTGAGCTAGGAGGTTGAAATTTTATATTTAAGTTAAACACCTCCCTGAGGCGTGAAAATAAGCTTTTAATCAAAATCAACCAGAAAATTCTAGTACTTTACTGATGTACTTTATAAGTTTTTTTCGATTTTCTCAAAATTCGCTTGAAGGATTTTGATTAAGATTCATATATCAATTTTTTTTAGATTCTCTTTAAAATGTATATTTTCATTTTGCTCTTGAAATTTTATGAAGTACACTTTACTCTTGTATTTCTAAGGAATGATTGGAGAAATGGTTGCCATGGTAACATAATATAAATATTTTGCCATGTTTATAAATTTTACATCTTGAATTTCAATATATCGGCGAAATAGAAATGCCTGGACCCCCAATAGGTAGGCCTATATTTAAACATACGAGTATCGTTAAAAGTCTTAAATGGCCTAGGTTGCCGAAAAGACTGTGTGAATGAGAACAAAGTGTGAATGTTTAAAAAAAATAACGCATTTCTTTTCATTTTATAAAAAAAAATATCCTTCATTAAGTCGATTTTTTAAAAGAAAATTGATGTTATAAATTAAATATCATTAGATATTAATGTATATCGCAATTAGAAATATGTGATTAAAATAATATTAAGGTCGGAAGGCATCAAAGGAGTTTTATACGCGCTAAATTAAATGTTGTAGGGATATAAATTTGAAAACCAAATGAGGAAGGTAATCGAATTAAATGATTAAAAGTACATCAAAGCTAATAGTTTTAAGTTGAAGAAAGTGAAGAGTGATCGATTTCAGTTGGAAGCAACTGGTAGTTAAGAGTTACACGCGAGTTGCGTTTTTCTATTAAAAAAAAGTCGTGTCTTATCGACAGAGCAAAACCATTTGCTGTTTAATTAAATCAATTAGATGCGAAGGTCTTATATTTATAAAATCTTAATAAGTGACCGTCCACATGAAAAGGTACCAAATCTTCACTGGGTTAAATTTACAGGAGAGCCGATTTACTAAAAATGTTAGATTTTTTTTTTTTTATTACTGTCCGATTCTCTAGTTCTTCATCTTATATGATGAAATACTCGATTCATCAGAAAGTAAAGAAAAATTTTTAATTAAAAAATCTGGTGTGACTGGCGCAGAAGATGATTTAATTATTCAAAAAGAAAGCGTTTTAAGGAGTCCCAACCCAAGGTTCGAGACTCTAGCAGTGGGTATTTCAACTTTTTCTTGAGGGGGCAAATTTTTTCTTGGGGGGGCAAACATTTTTTTCTTAAAATTTACTTACAAATGGGTACTCAAATTTGGCCAAAACATATTTAATTTAATTAATTGTTTAATTTTGTACAGTTTGTATACTCGTAGATGTATTTTGGAGTATTTTATTTAGATTAATATAAAATTTTATAAAAATCAGAGCTTGGGGGGGCAAAGCCCCCCCCCCCAAATGACGCACGGACTCTAGGGCGGTTTTTTTGGCACTGACTGTATGGAATACATCTTGATCAAAATAATACATTTTTAGAAAAAAGTGATTGCTTTCAAGAAGATTCCTCACAAAAAAATAAAATTTCAAATAGTTTATAAAGTTATCAAAAAACATTCTCATATTGCCTTAAAACTTTATCATTATTTCAAAATATCTTGCTTGTAACTTAACAAATTTTTGAATGCACCCATAGAATTCTTGTTTGACAATATTTTTTATATCTTTAAGGATTTCTTAATTAGGATCCTCATTTTTTTTTTCATTTGACTAATTAATTTAAAAACATAAACATTTTTTCCCATGAATATAATTTAAACAAAAACATGTCCTATCTATTACGAGCAGAGCTTTTTTTTATTATTATCTTAATATAAGAAAAAAAAATATAACATGATATTCATTTCGCATCAAAGATAAATATAATAAGCATTTGCGTAAGAGAAAAATAATAAATGATCGAATGTTTTACCCATTAATGAAAATTTAATAAAAATTTGATACGAATTATTAGAAGAAAGAGCGAAAATTGATAAAACTAACGAGATGTTTAAAAATAAAAAATTTCCTATTTGGTGACCTCGAAAATAAATGTAACATAATCATTTTATTTTTTTGTTATATTAATAAAATTAATTTCTAAAATTTGATAAAAAATTTCTATTAGCTAGTGTTGTTTTAAAAACATTATTAAAAACAAATCTAACATTATTGAAAACAACTAGCTGCGCCGCCAGCATTCGGCGGGCTTCGCGCCTAGCCATGAGGGCTTTGTCTCCCCTTCGTCTTTTCTTAATTATGAGAAGAAAATTATTATTATTTCAATATAGTGCCTGCTTGAGGACATGACTTGTTTACATTCATAGAATACATAAATGTTTTCTCATATATTTCCTATGGGAGAAATCATAACTTCAGCATTTAATAATTCAAAAAAGTTATAGGAAATTTGGGACGAAAATAATTTTCCTGTAATCCCTAGAAAGTCCTCTTTAAGCATGTAAAATTTGATAACAAACGAAACAGGCCAAGAATTGATAATAAATTTTATTTATTTATTCCTAAATTGCATCTCCATCTGCAACTAACTCCATGCCAAGTAAAACCTCTTGCAACTAAAAAATGTTTCAAAATTTCAACGGGAAGTTGCCCAAATATACAAACAGACAGAAAGACGGACATTAGCGAACTATATATATATTTTTTTGTTTGAAAATATTTTTTTAGCAAATTGTCTCCTTTTCCCTGTTTGTAATTAAGAGTCTAAAGGCAGTTGGTCGTAGAGAAAATTACTCATTATTATTATTATTATAACTAAATAAGTGTCAAGTTGTTAAATTCGTATGCTGTTAATTTCTGGTCATTTTATTTTTAAATCAAGAAGATAAATAAAATTTTTCATTTATATTTTAATGTTATTACTTGAGTTATATAAAGAAAAAGAAATTTTCAACCGTAAATATTAAGGGGTTGAAAAGCAAACATTAAATTCCGAAATTAGAACAGTGGAATTGAAAAATGCGGCTTGGGGGTTGTTTTAGATCGCTTTATATATAGATTTAGTCGTTTAAATCCAGCAGCTGACATAGACATTCTTTCCAAAAAAAAAAAAAGAATTAAAAAAAAAAGAAGTTAATTGTATTTAGAGAAAATAATCCAGTAGAGAAACACTACGTTTAAAATGTTGTGTCCGAGTGAGTTATCACAGCTCGGGAACGTTTTTCAGCCATTCACTATTAGATTTGCATATTAATTAAGGTTGAGGGTCCAATGGGAGTATAACTCCATCATGTGTCCCTAAGGGACAGATCGCGACATGCCTTCATGCATGCGTGTGTTCGCATTTCGCGACATTTCTACCCTGACATCCACCCACACCACCGCACAATGGTAGAGAGAGAGACAAACCCTTTCACAAACCCTTCTCGTACATTGTTTAACCAAATCACCACCTAGAATCCCCAGCAGCTCTAGCATAATGAATTGTTTAAAGGAGGCGGTTTGTTGGTGGGTGGGGGATGGCTACTACTATATAGCTCTGTACAAAGCCTTTGTCCCGCCTCTGTAGCTGACCCTCAGGGTTGGGGGGATGTTAATTCGATATTTCCGCCAAAATGGGTTGAGATATTTTAGTAGAGGAGGATATCCCCCCTCCCCCCCTCCCCCTTCCCTTTCTCATTCCTCCGTCACTGACACCAAAAACCTTCTGTTATTATCTTGTGCGATAATTTCCATTTTCAAAAGCAATTTATTTATAATTTTAGATACAAAAGAGTTCGAGGGGTTGGTTGTTGGTCTCTTTTTTCATCTCAGAGATTGAAAATCAACCTTTTGGATATTCGATCAAAGATTATAAAAATTGCTTTAGGTTTTTTTTTGCTTAATAAAAAAAAAAATAAATAAAAATCCATCAATCTTTATCCAATTATTAAAAAAAAAATATTTTTAAGATAATCAGTATCCAAAAAATTGCGATATGAGTTTATTTTTGATTGTGCACGTTCACTGAACATGAACCAGGATTTCCGTAAGACGGTACGTCATCTCCCCAATAGGATAAAGGTGGAAAGTCCTCAGGGGGTGAATCAAAAATAAAATCATTAGAAATTTTCGCTAATTAGTTTCTCCAGACTATTTAAAAGCGGAATAATCAGGAAACTAAGCATCAATAATTGATTTCAACCAAAATTTTTCTTTTTTTTTTAATTTTTTAATTCTAGTTTAAAATTTTTAAGGTGCGCGTCTCGAAAATCCGTTAGAAGACGATTCACTACCGAGTTACTCTAGGCGGCAAGAGATGGCGTTAGTTTTTCCCATAGGGATACAAGGGATTTATTCAATTTCATTTTAAAGATTCCAGCTAATTAATTAAGGGAAAAAAATTAAATATTTTTTAACACAATGATTAATAATTTAATTATCTATAAGATATAGAGCGAATTTTTTAAAAATATATTTTATTTAATGCGATTAATCTAAAAAAAAAATTATTTTTTCGAAAATCAAAAAAAGGGCTTCTATAAGTTGTAGATATTTTAAATAGCTTTAATTAAAAAAAAAAAAATTAGGTTCATAGCTTCAAAATTTTGGCCGCTGGAATCTCCCAAAATTAGCACCGAGAGCTCTTACGAAAAAGTTTTTTGTACCGGTATTTCAAGTAAAAAAAAAAAAAAAAATGGTATTGGAAAATTTCAAACCGGACTTTGTGAGGTATTTATATCCAATTTGTAGAATAATAAATATTATATTAAATTATGAAGAATTGAAATGACGTCCTCACGATATTTAATTTCTTTTCCACGGATTGAAATCTGCGCTCTGTTAAAAATAAATTTTTGAAATTTTTTCACTTAAGAATGGGAATGCATTTTAGATGGCGGTTGAATTTAAACTTTTTAGAAATTTATCGGCAATCAAAAATTTTCTAAATGTATCAATCTTAAATGGAGTTAAAAAATCTGGTGTGACTGTCGCACAGAGACAGACATAACATGTCGCGAAAAACACTTTTTTTGGATTCAGGGTATCTCAAAACGTGTATATCCACCCGAATTTTTGACATGAATCCAATACTTTCTCTCTATATATAGGAATATATAGGTAAGTGAAAGTAAAAAGTTATTTGAAAAAAAAATAAAGAACAAAAGAAGCTAAACAGAATAATATTATGCATAAGTGTAAGATTATTTTCTTACTTGCTGAAGACCAAGAAATTTAATTACCCACTAGACCAAAAAAATAGTCGAAGGATTTGAAAATATATTAGCAGACATCTTTAAATGACATGGTGGAGTTAAGATTTTAGGAAAGAGGACTTTGCCAGGACTTTTACCTGACTGGTGGGGATTTTCACCAACTGATGTATTCTAATGCCGCAATCAGTACAGCAGAATACAAATTAAATGCGAAGAGAAATTTATCGAGGAAATCATTTTTACCTCTAATAATTGAAACAATTATAGCTATTACTTTTTTTGTTGCGAATTTTTTTATTTCAAACTTATAGCCGGAATAAATAAAATATTTAAATTTGGAGTTAATTGTATAAATATTAACTATAATATATAAATCAAGTTATATTCTTGAAAAAAAAAAAAAACCTGTTGCTCCTATAAGTGAGGAGTATAAAATATAAAAAAATCATTCAAAAGAATATTAAGTAGAATAATAAACTATAAATTAACAACAAGGAAGAGCTTAATTTCCGGAAGAGGATTTTATGGAAAATCAAGTTGGAAAATTACTAACTTTTACCGGGGGGGGGGGGCCCTTTTATAAAGCATGTAAGAAAAATTTTATTTCTATCTATCCAAGAACTCCAAGTAAATAAATGTCACTATAAAAATTTATGAAAAGTTTTTTTTTTTATTTAGATATATATTTTAATTAAAAAAAAAAATGCCTATTAATCTAATCTATGATTAAAATACATCTCTTTATATATAAGCCTACTAAGAAAAAAAAATTTTTTTTTAATAAAATTTAAACTTGACCTTTCTATCTGAAAAGCATCGAAGTGAATGAATTCATATCAAAGCACTATATTTTAAATAAAAAAAAAAATAATAATAATAAATTCTAAATATTTTGATATCTTTTGTAATTATATAATTTATTAAATATTTAAATCATTCATTAGTAAACACATTTTGAAGGCCGTATTTTATTTCGGGGGATTAACCGATAGCGTAAATATAATTATAGATGACCTCTACTAATAGTATGGGGGTAGTGTTTAGAATAGTAAATGAAGTAAGGATAAAAGAAAAACAAGGAATATTGAAGAAGAATCAGAGGCGTCATTTGGGGGAGGGGCAGGGGGCATTTTTTCTTATTTTTCTTCTTTATATTATTCTAAATAAAATATTTCAAAATATATCTATGGGCATGGGCGTAACTAGAGGAGTTCCGCACTCCCCCCCCCCCCAGAGGGCTCGTGGCTCCCCCCAGAGAGCTCCCTGCCTCAAGAAAAATTGAGTCAACATGGCTCTTTCAGGCCAATAAAATAATTTAATTTAATATTTTTTTGGGCAAATTTTAGATACCTATTTGTAAGTAAATTTTAAGAAAAAAAAAAACTTCCCCTCTCAAAGAAAAATTGAAATGACGCTATTGGCAAGTATTCGAAGAAAAGTAAATGTTATGTAACCTACATTTTACTATCGAATTTAAAATTTATATGTCCTCGGGGTTTGGTGTAGAGGTTAGAGTGCTAACCTCGTAAACCAAAAGTCGCGGGTTCGGATCCCCGGCAGTCTGATGATTTTATTTAAGCCATTTGGATACCAAATGGCTTAAATAAGAATGCCTGGACCCCTAATATGTATATTAATTAATCTCTATAACGGATATCGTAAAAGTCTTAAATGGCCTAAGTAGCCGAAAAGACTGTGTGTATGTGTGTGTGAGTGTTTTTTTATAAAACAAAAAAAAAAATTATAATAGTTGCTTTTGAGGTTGTGGCTGGTGATGTGATAATAATGAAGAAATGGAGATATCAGCCAAATTGGAATAATCCAGGTTCAATAAAACTCCCAGAATAATTCCAGAAGAAATTCAGGCCGAAACGTCTTATTCTGGGAGTTTTATTGAACCTGGATTATTCCAATTTGGCTGATATCTCCATTTCTTCGTTATTAAAAAAAATTATATATTGTTAAAATTTAAAATTCATTCAACTTTTAGTTTAAGGTCTTTTTCGGCATCTGAGGCCATTTAGATCTCGTCCCTATTTATTTCAATTGATTGGTATTCAATTCAATTGAAATAAATCTTGTCGCCTTTCATTTAAGTTTAGAATATTTTTGTTTATTTTGTAAAACGGTAGCCCACCCCAAAAAAAATTCTGGTGTGATTGTCCCACCAGTGTGTCGAGATATATTTAGTTTCCGCCGATATATTAGAATTCAAGATGTACAATTTATAAACATGGGAAAATATTTATAAAATTGTTGGAGCGAATTTTGAGAAAATAGAAAAAAAACTGAAAAAGTACATCAGTAAAGTACTAGTACTTTTTGGCCGATTTTGTTCAAAAGCTTCGAGTCACGCCCCACTTAAATATAAAATTTCAACAGACAGACAGATCATGTTGCGAAAACCACTTTTTTGGATTCAGGGGACCTCAAAACGTAACGTGCTTAGAAAATTTAAATAAATAATGACTAAATTCAAATAGCCTCAAATGAAAAAAAAAAAAAAATCAAGAGGACAGTTAACAACAACAACACAACCCTATAGTCAAAATATATTTTAATAAAAAAAATTATATATAGGCCTATATATATATTTTTTTTATTTAGGAATTTTGTTCGTTTTTAATGAGAAGAAAATATTTAAATTGCTTCTGAATGTACGATACATATTATTTCTTTCCAGGTTATTGCCTATAACTTTTATTATATCCATATATGCATTCATGAAATTGCAACGTTAAAAATCTTTAATAATCGCTCTCTATATATATATATGATCAGATCAATACATCGAGTATATATACGTATATATAGGATATGATTGAGGTTCAATACATTCGATTATAAATGAGATAAAATGCCGAGTGAATAGAATAAATAGACTGTTATGGTATTCGGCCAACAATTTATTGGATTGAAATATCCGTTTTGCGCTTGCATAATTGGGGGTTCCCCCTGTCCACCCACTTTTCACCGGGAACAAAAGATGGAATGGGATCCGGGATTCGAAGGGAGAAAGGAGGTTCCCCGGGAACAACGGCGACTGTTTATCACCCGACGACGCTATACAGACAAGTCATTACTCAGTGGGTTGGTGGGGGTTGGGTTTTTAGAGCGTCCCGAAAAATCCTTCTGGTCCTTCCAATTCATCTCCGTCCGTCGTTTTCCTCCTCTGCAAACCTCAGTGTATTCTTACGGTGCAACCTACATACGGGTCATCGGAGACAGTTGTTTTTTTTATAGAGAAATAACCCCAAGGCATTTCGGGGGTTGCGCTGAGGAAGATAAAGGGTGTAATTCATCGTAAAATCGTCAGGGTGTAAAAACAAATCCAAGAAGAAGCAAGTAAAAAAAAAAAAGGTCGAGATCCGTTCAATGGCAAATAAAAAACTATAAAAGGAATTTATTAATCAAAATTATATTTGATAATTTAGTGTTCACTATATTAAAGTTGAATAAATAATGATGGTGATAATGTTTCATTAATTAATAACATATATTAACGTTTAATTCAATGAAATTATTATTAATATTAATAGTCGGCAAATAGGCTATTCTTTGGAAGAGGGTAAATGTCAAATAAGATTGTTTTGAAAATTAGGGAGGGAGGGGGTGGCCGAAATGGAAAAAAAATGCAAAAATCAGAAATAATAAAATCACAAAAATTATAAAATAGTATTTCTGATAAGACGTACTAGTAAATATGAAAAACATATAACAAGGTAAGAAATTCTACTGACACAAGGATTGTGATGATATGCCCTTTAGATAGAAGAATATATAATATATAATATATATAAATAACAAACAGTTTTTTTAGTCACATTCATTTCTAGCTCTTAAACAATTATATACCCCTGATATATTTATAGATCCGGGGTGACCGAGCCGGAGCTCGGTCTTTTTTTTATAAAATTGTAAAAAACTAAAAAAAGTACATCAGAAAATATTTAAAATTTGAAAGAAATTATAACGAGACAACTTGCTCCTCAATGGAAACATCAATAAAAGCACCAAAATAAGAAGTAGCAGTCCAGGGAGAGTTTTGAGGAATAGCAACATTACTGGGTGGATACTTAGAGGAGACAGTCAGTGCCTCATAAGAAAACTTTAATCATGAGTTATACGTAAGAGAGTTGCCCAGGAAATGCGTCAGCCTGGAGACAATTAAAAATTATTATTTTCAATAAAATTAATTAATAATAATCAGAGATTATTATTTTAATAATAGAATTTAAATAATAGGTATTTTTCTACTAATTGGCCTTTTGACATTATTAAATTAAATACATTGTAAAGTAATTATTGATAAAAAAAAATTAAATTTACAAAATTGCACATTAATTAAAATTTAATATTCGTGGAGAGTTAAATTTGTTGGTCCAGGGTAAAGAAAGGGAGGGTTTGACCAGGAAGCAAGCCCACTAGGCTTTGAACATTATAAAACCTTTAAAACGAAAATTGGAAAAAAAAAAAGTACACCAGTAAAGTACTATTACTCGATGTTTCCCGAAGACGAGACCTAGCGGAATTTGTTTTTTATACGGGAACTAAGAACTATTTAAAACTTGAAAGAAATCTTTAAAGGGAATTTCGAGAAAATTGGAAAAAACTAAAAAAGTACACCAGTAAAGTACTAGTACCCGAATTTTCCCAAACATGAGACCTAGCACAATTTCATTTTGGGACCACAAATAGTTTAAAATTTGAAAAAAATCGTTAGAGCCGTTTTCGAGAACTGATATGCATATATACAGTATAAACAAACAAACGTACATTGCTCGTTTAATATAATTAGATTAGATTAGAAAGATTAGATTAGATTAGATTAGATTAGATTAGATATAAAAAATTAATTAGGTTTGAATTTTCTTAGGGAGAGATAGGTCTTCTCAATTCTATTGAGTCTATTCAATACTGATGTTTGAAACATTTTTTGAGTCTCCCCATTTGGGGATTTGGGGATTCTACTAATTTTCCTCGACTCTCATCAATGTCCTCTAGGACATATAAGGATCACAAGCTTCATTTCGGAATTCTACGACAAGTTGCTTAGAGAATTAAGTCAATAATCTACGAATGTAAATTATATAGCTGGTGGGGGTTTCTTATATCTTTTGTTTTTTTTTTTCTCCATCCAGCCAGAGCCCCAAGGGCTCTGATCTTTTTTAAATTTTATATTATTCTAAATAAAATATATCTTCAGATACATAAAGTGTCGAAAATTTGAAAATATATTAAATTAAATATCTTTTGGCCTTTTGTAAGTAAATTTTAAGAAAAAAAAGTTTGCTCTCTCCCCCCCTCCAAGGAAAATTTGAAATGCTACTGCATCCAGCACTAACTTCAACAGTCTCACCAAAAATATTATTTATATCATAATAGTTCAGTTTTTTATAATTTTTTACCAATGGTATTAAATAGATACAGTAGTATTTGTATTATTAATGAATAATAATATAATGGAATAATTTCTGTAATTTAAAAAAAATATTTTGTTTAACTAATAAAAAAAAAGAGAGATGAGTAAACGTAATAAATTTACCCAAAAGCGAGTTTATTAGATGCTGTTCTGATTTTTCACACGAATGATTTTATTCTTTGATTTCATAAAGCGATATCTCAAAAAAAAGAAGAGCGAGAAGAGAAAGGGAAAGGGAGGAGAGAATAAAATAAAAAAAAGAAAAAGAAAAAAAAAAAAGTCGGTCAATTAGTTGATGAAATTTTTAAATCGGATTCCCCTTGATTATCTCCTCTTGGCTTGTTTAGTGCATCGCATCTGTCAATTTTCCGATCTCTCTCGTCTCTCCTTTGTGCACAGAAAGACAGAAGCCTCCCACTCCCGTTCTGTGAGCGGCTTCTGCCTCACCCCAGGCTCTTGCCAACCCTAAGCCACCCCTTCTTTTCATTTTCTTCATCCTGGGCTCACTAATTGCACATTCTTGGCATAGTTTCTGTTCTATGCGTATCACCCCCTCTACGCCGCCCTACAACCTCCAGTCTCTCCCGTCTCTCTCTCTCTCTCTCTCGCCCTTCGCCCTTTCCTTCCTTCCTTCCTTCATCTTGGCCCTTCTGGGATGTTCAGGGCTCATCTTATTCGCGCCCTTGGCTGCAACAACAAGAGCCCTCTGGTCCCTTCTTTCTCGTCTAACCCGAAATGCTCTTATCACTTCGCCACGCCTTTTTTTTTTTACTTTATCCTATATATAAATCATAATACTGAAACAAATAATTCATTCTAAAATAGTTTTAATCTCCTAAATCTACAAAGTTGTAATAATGATTGTTAAAAAAAATTAATTTATTTAATTGAATTATTTGAAGTTATTTAAAGATATTTTTTTCATCCCTTAAAACTAAACGGATAGAAGAAAACTATTGCGAAATAAATGCATTATTTAAAATATTAAATTTGCGAGTTTTCGATAATATGTCTTATTTTAAAGTTTTTCGAGTGTTAGGAGACTTCAATATGGCTAATATTTTCTAAGGTAAAACTGTCCGATAATAAGAAGATATTTGGATTTTTTTCTAGAGATAAATTCAATTAGGTCAATTGATACCAAGTTTTTACCAAAATACACACTTTGCTTGTTACCAAAAGTTGAAACTATCTTTAGACAATTGTATAATATATTTTTAAAATGATACTACAGTAAATTGTAAAATAGAAAAGCTGAGGTTTACTAGCGGTAGGCCTATTTTTTTCACTAACCGAAAATTCTGATATTTCATTTAAGGGTCTAAATCAGCGTTTCTAAAAGTGTGGGTCGCAAAAAAAAGTGTAAAAAAAAAAGTTTTTTTACACATTATTATTTTTTTATTATCTCTAGGAATAGTGGCAAAGTGTGTATTTGTAATATTTCATAGAGCTTATATAATTTTTGTATATGAAATAAACAACTTAAAATTTTTAATTAAAAAATAAAATTTGTTTTATAAATAAATTTTTTTTTTAATATAAGATGGGTATAGAAAAATTTTAAAATCTCCTACCCGACCGCGGTCAAAAAAGTTTGCGAAACGCTAATCTAAATCATTTGCAGAAAAAAATCAATATAAAAATATGAAGAGGGGGGGGGGGGGGGGGGGGGGTGATTGGGGGGTTATGGGAATGTAAAAATGATTTTGGGGGGGTAATGGGAAAATGTAAAAAAAAACAAGTTTTGGGGGGGGGAATGGGAAATTGTAAAAACAATTAGAAAATTGGAGGCGGGTCAGGGTCAAGAAAAATGGGAAAATTTAGATAAAAAAAGAAAATTTAATGAAAATTTCTTGAGAGGCGGGGCCCAGGGTCAAGTAAAAATGGGAAAATTTAGATAAAAAAACAAATTTATGAAAATTTTCTTTGAGAGGGGGGCTCAGGGTCAAGTAAAATGGGAAAATTTAGATAAAAAAAAATTTAATGAAAATTTTTTGAGAGGCCGGGGCTCAGGGCTCATAAATGGGAAAATTTAGATAAAAAAAAATTTAATGAAAATTCTTTGAGAGGCGGGGTCAGGGTTAAAAAATTTATGAATTTCTCTTTGAGAGGCCCGGGTTGGGGTCAAGTAAAACAAATTTAATGAAAATTTCTCTTGGAGGCCGGGGCCCTCAGGTCATAAAAACAAAATTTAATGAAAATTTTGAGAGGCCGGGGTTGGGGTAAGTAAAAAAATTTAATGAAAATTTTCTTGAGAGGCCGGGGCCTCAGGGCTCAGTAAAAATGGGAAAATTTGTAAAAAAATTAGGTGTTGGGTGTTTCTCCAGCGGTGGTTTACGACTTTTTTGATTTTTCACGAATGTGTTTATTAGTTTGTGGTTTGAAATATTATTATTAGGAGATTTTCTTTCTCTACCTGAGTTATATTGAAATATAAGAGAGAAAGTATTGTTTTTTTACTAGTATTTGTTCCCATTATTAAACATGTTCAAACATTTTCATTGTAACAATATATGACAGGTGTGCCAAACTTTTATCCATTAAGGGGAATTATGTAAAAATTGAGATTTTTTGAAAAAAAAAAAAAAAAATAATTTTCGAGTTAATTACTCGGGATTTTTTATTTATTCTATTAGAGGTTATCTTCCTGCACTAAATGACATCCCATTTAGTCTGATCTGATTAGCGTTCAGAATCTACAGGGGTTTAAACTTTCAAAATAGAATTAACGAGACGGTAAAATAAAACGATAGGAAAAAAATAAATGGTGAAATCTTTAGCTGAAAACTCATTCTTTCTAACGTATATTCCCCATAATTATACCTCTTAAGACAGAGGAGTTATTCGAGCGATAAATTTTCGTGCATGCCCCTCTAACCTGCCTCTATAGACACATGATTTGTAAGACTTGTCCTCAAAAACAAAATTTAATGAAAATTTCTCTTTGAGAGGCGGGGCCTCAGGGCTCAAGTAAAAACAAAATTTAATGAAAATTTCTCTTTGAGAGGCCGGGGCCCTTGGGGTTAGGGATATACGGTATTTTAAAAATATTTTTGTGTATGGAGGAGAAGGATATTTAAAGATGAGCACCCCCCAAAAAAAAAATTCAATATAAGGCCCCTCATCTATCCCACCCCCAACTGCTCGGTACCCTCTGAAGAAAAGACCAGTCTCAGCATCACGTTAATATTAAAATATTTGTCAACATTTATTTTCTCACATATCAAAGTGGGAAAATGACTAACTGTATTTGGAAATTTGTCTAGATTACTTTTTGGAATATTGGGGAGCTCAAACCACTGAAGTTTCAGTCTTGATAAGATAGGCCTCCAATATTATATAAATGCAGGGCCGTGCCTAGGTTATTTAGCGCCCAGGGCAAGTTAGTCCTTTAGCGCCCTTTGTATATATTTTTTACATTGTCACAAAAATGTTACCCGTCCGGAAAAATGTTTTACCTTTTTTTTTAGAGACGCTAATTTTTTCCGCCCCCGGGACCGAAATTTTTTTCCCGTTTGGCGCCCCCGGGACCGAAATTTTTTCCCGTTTGGCGCCCCCGGGACCGAAATTTTTTCCCGTTTGGCGCCCCCCGGGACCGAAATTTTTTCCCGTGTGGCGCCCCCGGAACCAAAATTTTTTTCCGCCCGTAAAAATATTTTACCTTTTTTTTAGAGACGCTAAATTTTTGCGGCCCGCGGAACCAAAATTTTTCTGCACTTGCGCCCCTTCAAAATTTGCGCCCTGGGCAAAGGCCCCGGTCGCCCCCCCCCCTAAGCACGGCCCTGTATAAATGTAATAAATAAGTCTATAACATTATAATCCCCTTGAATTTAAACATGGCTTTGAATATCAGAATCTTTTTTTTTTATTTTATCTGGAAGGTGAAATAAATATTTAGCCTAAATATTAATTTAAGCAATGCCATTTCGGGGACTAAATGCTATTCCAAACAAGCACCAAAAAGCAAATGACCTCAGAAATTAATACTAATCAGAAATGATAAAACACATTTTTGCCTTATTAAATTAAAAAGGGTTTCTTTTCTATTCCGTAAAAGGATTAGATTTTTGTTTACTTCTTGTTTTGCTTGTGTATGATATATGATAGAGTGACATGATCACGTCTCGTTTTCTTTTCACATCTCCAATTTAAGAAAGCCACGTACTTCAAGTTCAAGGGTGTAGGTAGATCAAGCAAAAGTGGGAGGGAGGAAACAGCCTCGCAACTCCATTGTGCAACCCTGAATATATCTACTCAATCGGCGTGTTTTATAAACCAGGCATTCGCTCAATTCATTTTTATTTTCCATTATATTCATATATATTCTTTCCACAACCCCAATTCCGTTTCTTTCACAAGGCGGTTTGAATATTTATTTCATTTCTTTGGGGAGAAAATACTTTAATAAATGGAAAAGAGATTTCTTAGATATAAAATAAAACAATGATTTTAAAATATTTTTCTTTAAACCAATTTCCTCACTCTTCTGGGACCTAAAGGGGCGAAGGGGAAATAGTAAAAATGGATCACGAAAAAGAGGGTCTAAAAATGTGAGTAGCTACTAAAATGAAATGGGAGAAATTTTCTCCAATAAATAAATACTTAAAAAATCTGGTGTGACTTCAAGCACCAGATTTTTTTGGGTCGAGATATATTATATTTAGTTTCTCATAGCACCTTAGTTACAAACTTGACCACTTGCGTTTCATAAGTAAACAATTGATTCAAAATTTCCATAGGCTCTGTGTATTTCAATTGTATTTTAAATGTTGACTGCTCGAAATAAACTATGGTTATTTTTCAAAATTTGAATGTTTAGATATGAGGCGATTAGCCGAGAGAATAAAGCAGTTAAGCTTATTATAAACCTGAGTTGAAGACAATGAATGAATATAATGAATGACAATAAAAATAATGGAGTTCAAATCCACCTCACGGCAATAAATTAACCAACTCTATTTGAAATGCCTCCTCCTGAGGAAGGAACGGGAACCCACCTCAGTATTATTCCCATGAAAGTTACTCTACTCAGAGTAACCACAACGTGTCAGATCTGACACTAATGATTGAAGAAAAGATATTTTATAGACAAAAGAGAATCCTAAATAAATACAAAAATTTCATAAGAATTGGAAAATTTTTTTTAAATGTGTAAAAAATTCCAAGGGAGACCCCCTTTTGAATCGAAGGTGACATGCAAATCCACATATGGATTTAACTATAGAAGGAAGAGCTGCAAAATGAATTTGAAAAATCTGAAATACTACATCAGTACATCAACTGTACTTCAAACAATTTTCACAAAAAATTTTACTGATATACTTTTTAAAGAGCAACTAAAAAATAGTTGATTTATGAATTTTAATCAAAATCGTTAGAACAATTTTGAGAAAATCGAAAAAAAAACTGAAAAAGTAACTCAGTAAAGTACTAGTACTTTTTGGCAGATTTTGTTTAAAAGCATATTTTAACTGTCAGGGAGGGTACCTAACTTAAATATAAAATTTCAACCTCTTAGCTCATATCCATCATGCCTTAAATAATTTCAAAGACAGACACACAAACAGACCAATTTGCGGGACCCACTTTTTTGGACTCAGGTGACCTCAAAGTGTAAATCAAAATCTCGAAATCGAATTTTTGACATGATCGCAATACTTTCTCACTATATATACTATATATTACATATATAGGCAAGAGAAAGTAAAAATTGCAACGACCGAATTAGTATTGATAAATCGGACTCGAATTCTGCTTTCATTACGATTATCGTTTTTATTCATTTCTAGAAAAGTGTGTAAAGTGTAAAAACCAGGTCTGGGGTACGGGAAGAAAAATATGTCGACACCGAAATCGGTGGTAGATCTAGTTAATATGAACAAAGACGATTTATTAATTAGTTTTTAGATTACTTTTGAAAAGAAACATTCCAAAAGGTACTTAAACGAGACTTCAAAAATCTTTGTAACACCATTTTGAAATTTTTTTTGGGATTATATCAATATTAACTTTACCTACCTAATCTTAGATTACTGGGCAAATGGTTAATAGTAAACAAAAATCTAAATACAAAAATGACCTTTTAATCTATAATTTAATTAAATAAATAAGCAAATTATTTTTAGAGATATTATTTATCATTGACGTTTCGAAAGTCTTGTTATGTCATTATCACGTCAATAATTGTAGTTTAAAATGATCATTAAAAGGGTTATCTAATAAATTATGTCTTGGATTGACATTTGAATAAAGGCAAAGAGATAATATTAATTTTGAAATGTGATGGATATAATATCCCTTATTGAATTTCATAAAATTAATATATGAATATCATAATATCCTTTGAGAAAAAAAAAGCAAATACAAGTGTACACGTGTAAAAAGTGTGCTTCGTCTAATTTTGAGAGCAAAATGAGAATATATATTTAAAGAGTACCTAATAACAGTAGTGTAACGTATTTAAAAAAAACTAAAAAAGTACATTAGTAAAGTACTAATATTCTTTGGCCAATTTTATTGAAATTCCTCGAGAGGCTTACTACATGAATACTTAAGTATAGCTTAAGTATAAAAAAAAATGTGAATATCGAGAGATATTTTTTATTATTATTTTAATAATCAATTTCAAAAGAGTTTTACTTCTATTTACTTATTTAGTAAATCTTATCTGTATCCAATAAAAGTTACCAGTTTTGCGTGCATTAATTATGCTACTCAATTAATACCAAACTTATCTTTTTTTCTTTTTTAGTAGTATTAATACTAAAATGTATGAATTATTCATTAAATTTATTTTGATTTGCAAATTTCAAATAACGAATAGGGGATTTTATTAAATTTCATGGATGGTTAATGTTTATTTTGAAGTTAAATAAAACCATAAATTTTATAAATAGGCCTAATTAGAAAATAAATTTACTGTGTTCATATTACTTCACTATGTTATAGTTTTCATCATTCAAAAGGTGGAAGTATCGATACCAGTAAAGTATCGGAAGAAAAGTATAGATACTAAAGTTTTATTGATATGTTTTTTAAAGAGGATCTAATAAATAATTGATTTTTGAATTTTAATCAAAATCGTTAGAGCAAATTTTGAGAAATTGAAAAAAAAAAACAACTGAAAAAATACATTAGTAAAGTTCTAGTACCCTTTCGCTGATGAGAATGGAATTTCTTGAAAAACTTGCGACATAGGTACTTGGCTTAAGTATAAAATTTGAGTAACGAGAGTTTATTAGTTTTTGAGTAATTCCCTTAGCCCACATTTTTTGATATTTCACTTGAAATTAATTTAATTTATTGTGAAAAAATCTTAAATTTCAAGAAGATCGATTCCAGTTAAAATATCAAAACATAATATTTATGTAAATTTCTCTGAAAGAGATTTTATTGCTTTTAAATGCCCATTTTATTGCTTTTCTTGAAATTGCCATTAAAAGGAGGCGATTCCCTTTAGCTTGAATTTGACGTCATTTTCACAATCATTTGGATGAATTTTAACTGAAATATCAATAAATGTGGATTAAATTAGCCTAAATAAGTCAATATGGAAAGAACTCTCAATACTCAAATTTTATACTTTAAATAACGAAGTATTCATGGCCCAATCATTCGACCAAATGGTACTAGTATTATTATTAGAATTTTTAATTATAGACCACATTTTTGTATTAAATATTTATTGAAAATATATAAATACTGTACAACGTTTCAACTGCTTATTCTGCAGCCGTTATCAAGCACTGTGCACTTGCTCCGACTCCCACTACTACTGGTACTAGTACTTTACTGATGTATTTTTTTTTTTTCTCACAATTGGCTTTAACGATTTTGTTTAAAAATCAATTACATTTTAGATGTTCTTTAAAATGTATATTCTTATTTTGTAGACAAAATTGTTGAAAGCCCACTTTTGTACTTCTTAGGAAAAGTAGATGCCATGGTAACAAAATATAATTTATCTAATATTGCCGGAAACAAAGGATATGTTGACAAAATCTGGTGTAACAAGCACAGAACACAACTTTCAATTGCCGAAGTAAGAGAAAGTTGTGTGCACTGCGACCAGTCACACCAGATTTTTCTCGAGCAAAAAAAAAATATATAAAAGTATTCTTTGCAGAATTGTAATTACATCTTGAAAATTCAAAATAAGAGCAGTTTTAGCTAAAACGGCTCTTCTTTAAATTCTTATTTATTTTATTTTGTGAAACGTTTAAAGTCTACATCAGTGGTTTCCAAACTTTATGTTACTACGCCTCCCTTAAAAATAATTAATCTTATGACGCCTCCCCCGGGGGTCCCCGTGGGGGGTCTAGGAAACAGGGCCGCTGGCGGCACCTGGAGAGGGGGAAAAAGGAAAAAATAAAAAAAAATTAAAACTTTTGGTTCGCGGGTGGCAAAAATCTAGCGTCTCAAAAAAAAGGAATATTTTTCGGACGGGAAAAAATTTTGGTTCCGCGGGCGGCAAAAATTTTGTGTCTCTAAAAAAAAAAGGTAAAATATTTTTTCGGACGGGAAAAAAATTTTGGTTCCGCGAAGAGAAAATGTTCGGGGCGGCACACGGGAAAAAATTTTCGCAGAAAAATTTTTGAGATCAGGGAAAATTTTAAGGAGAGGGCGGCAAATTAAATTTTTAAAGTTTTTGGGGGGGGGGCGGAAAAAATATCTTGCCTAGGGCGGAGAATAGCGCCCCTGGGGTACCCCCATTTTATAAAATAGTACAAAAACAAAAAAAATATAAATTTATATAAAAATATTAAAAATAAATTTTTTTGCGAAAAAAGTATTTTTTTTTTTCAAATCTCGGGGGGGGGGGGGGGGTAATTACACTTTTACTCCCCCCCTTGTATCCGCCCTTGCTAGGGAGGCGCGCCTCACAGTTTGAAAAACGCTGTTTTAAGGGTATTTTATGGCTGGTGGAATTTGTATCAGGAATGAGTTAGAAAAAACGAAGCTAGAATTTTTTCTTTAAAAATATATTTTAACAGCTTACGTTTCGGCCTTGGTCAAAGTCTTGGATGACCACTAAAAGCTCCGAGGATGGCTTTGAAAAAAGCCGAAACGTCAGCTGTTAAAATATATTTTTAAAGAAAAAATTCTGGCTTCGTTTTTTCTAACTTTCATTCCTGAAGAAAAATATTTTTCTCAAATCTTATTTTCACGCCTTAGGGGGGTGCCTAACTTAAATATAAAATTTCAACCTCGTAGCTCAATTCCTTCATGCTTTAAATTGAACCCAAACAGACACACAGATAGATCATGTTGCGAAAACCACTTTTTTGGAATCAGGGGACCTCAGAACGTATATATCCATCAAAATCTCGACCTCGAATTCTTGACATGAATCCAATACTTTCTTTCTATAGGCCTATATATGTATATTAACTTATACATATAGGCAAGGGAAAGTAGAAAATTCCAATACTGATTGAGATTAGTTCTATATATAAAAAGATGCGGAAACTCAGCCTAGTAAAATTCTAAGTGGACTAATCATATCTTACTTTTATACCTAATGAAAAAATCCCTACAATAGAGAGTTTCGAAATTTTCAAAAATTAATTCCGCCCCGGTAATAAGAAATTTTAGAATGACATTAAAATGTTTCTATCCTACTATAATATTTTCTAAATATTGAATATAAATTTTAACTCAAACGGAATGCACTTATTTTTTAATAAAAGTATTGAAAAACATTAATATCTTTGTGCATTATAGGGGATGGGGCATTAACCCCCCTTGTTAATGTCTTCATACCTCCCCTTTAAGGAAATGCGAGCCTTCACCGCGAAATTACTCGCAAAATAATTTGAATACATTTATAAATAATTATTTTAATTTTTATTTTATTTTAATTTTTAACCCTTAATCCACCCCTGTGTAAAAGTATATTAAGGAAATTTGATTAACAAAAATATATGCTATTCCGAACGTCGTGGGTCCGATTTGGATACCAAATGGCTTAAATAAGAATGCCTGGACCCCCAATATGAATATTATTAATTAATAACGGTTATCGTATAAAGTCTTATATGGCCTGACAGTTGTGAGTTGTCGAAAACACTGTGTGAATGTGTGTGTGAGTGTGAATGAGAAAGTGTTAAAAAAAAATAATAAATAAATAAATAAAAAACTAATTTTTTTCAATGACACTTACACTCCCCCTCCCCCTTCCAACAGCTTATATTCACCCTCTACCCTTAGTGAAATACAAAACATTTAATTTCATATTCAAAAGAATCTTTTTTCGAAGCCAAATTATTTGTTTCTATCATTTTTTTTTCAACGATAAAATGCATAATAATTACCTTTAATAAGACGCTCAAGAGGGTGTGCTGGCTGACGGGGTGGTCAGGGCGGGTTACACTATATTAATTATTCACTTTGATTCACTTTAAACACAAAAAAGCGAGCAGCGCCTGCATCTCGGCAACGCACTCGACTCGACTGACCGAGAGATTCGTCTCTCTTTTTGTTTTGGAATAAAATAGATGAAAATAACAATTCCCTTTTTATTAAAAGTAAAAAAAATACCTTTTGCTCTAATCTAACTATATTTAGAGCCGGAAAAAAATGTCAACAAGTGATTTGGAATATTCCAAGACCTTCCTTAAACAATCAACCCTTCATCCCCCCTAATCATAATAATCAAAGCTATTTTTTGAAAGTTTTCTATTTATTTGGCTTCGATTTAGCTAAAATAAATTAAAAAAACATTTTTTTCAATTTTTCAACCCCTAATCCAATCTATTTTTTTTTTACACTTACACTTTTTTCTCATTTAAAATTAGGCCATTTAAGACTTTAAACGATACACTCGAATATATCTATTGGGGTCCAGGCATTTTTATTTAAGCCATTTGGAATCCAAATGGCCCAGAATCTTCTAAATATTATTATTTGATTTATAAAACTAGCTAGCAATCATTTAGAAAATTGATCTTGGCCAATATTCGCGCCTCCCCTTAGACTAGTCCGCGCCTCCCTAGGGAGGCGCGCCTCACAGTTTGGAAAACGCTGGTCTACATGGTCTACGATGCCGAGAAGACTTAAAAAAAAAATTATTTTTAAATGAGTAGTTTTCATTCTATACCGGCAATCAAGTACTCATATGAGTAAAGTAACGAAAAAAAGTATCAAGAAAAAAGTACTAGTATCGGATCAAAAGTATCGATACTAATTAGAATCGATACTTTTTTCGTATCCCTACATCCGATATTCAAAGGGGATTAACTACGCTTTAGAAGAAATTTCTGGCATATTATTTTTTTATTTTTTCAAGCGCCATACCTTAATCCCCGCCCCTCCCTCAGCGGGAACCTATGACAGCGAACATTTTCGTCAATTAATAAAAAAAAAAAATTTTAGAGATTATTAAAATAATAGTGACAGAGTAAAAAAAAAACTTCAAGACTTTCGGTAGCCAAATATATTTTATTAAAGCAGTACCAGACTGACGTTTCGATTCCTTGTCTAGGCCATCTTCTAAGCTGGTTGGCAAGAATAAATGAAAATACAATTTCAGCGAGAAAGTCAAGAGAACTACGAAGGAAGGACAAGCAAGCAAAATAAAAAGGCTGCATATGAGATGAGATAGAAAACGCCAGCAGCCTTACTTTGGGTAACTTGTGGTCAACATTCAAATATTTATACTTACAATTTAGTATATTTAGATATTACAAATAACAGATTTGTACCGCATGGTGAAAAGAAATAAGAAAGGTGTTGGTCTATCCGTGGCACCAGAAGTGAAACTTTTTAATTAAAATTAATATAGGGTAATATTTTACTTGTGGCAAGGGGTTATTTTTTATTTTTGTTAACTTAAAGAAAATGTAAAGTCACTTGATTTTATATTTTGTAACAATCATATAGAATCGTATAATAAGAACAAAATGAAACGAGAGGGAAAAAGGAAAGACGTAGAAAAAGCATGTGGGGTCGGAGGCTGAGAATACGAAGCGGGGGTCGCCAATAAATAATGACCCCCCTTTGGTCCCCCATTGGGTAGGGCACGCGCCACCGGATAAAAGTCCTCCGTAATTTATGTTGTCCGGAGGCTAAATTTGTCCTGGAACGACCAATAGCGAGGAAAAGCTATATTCGAATTTAGAAAAGGCAATGAAGTGTTCGCCTTTTGTTCGTTTTTATTTGAAATTTATTTGAAATTGTTAAATTATATTGGATAAAAGCAAAAGGGATAATAATATGATTTGAATAAAATGAGTAAGGAAATAAAATACTCTATTATCGAGTAATCAATGTCCCTCGTGTTATATTTAATATATATTTCCGTCATGAATTTTTATGTCTGATTTGTTTCTTTATTTATAGAAAAAAAAAGTGTAAAAGAAAGAACAATGCTAAAATTATTACCTTTAAAAAAAATAAATTTTAATATCATCTAAATCTTTCTATGTGACTACTAATTAATTTAAATAAATAACGGTTATCGTTATTAAATTGGCGGTATAGCCAGATGGCCTATGGCTAAAGGGCAAATAAATGAAAAAAAAAAAAAAAATTGGCGGTACCTCTATTAACGGGTATTAATTAATAATAGTCACACCAATTTTTTTCATATTTGATCAATGAACAAAGAATAATTTTATATACTCTTTTGATCAATCTAATTCGATTTCTTTAATTTCATAATTATTTCAACTTAATCGTTGAAATAATTAATTACTTTAGTAAAATTAATTTGAATAAACCATTAGGAATCGTCATTGTTCTTGAAATAAATTTGACCGTTTAATTATGTAATCTTAACAAAGATAGAGGTTGATTTATAATTAACTCTCGGTTAACATCAGATAAGTTCTCATGCGAAATAATAACAGATGATAACTCAAGATTTAGTTTACTTACTCATATCAATCGAGAATCACCTTCTATAAACACACTTTACCGTACCGGTAATTTAATAAATTAACAAATCTTATTTTTTATTAATCTTTTTTTTTTTATTTATTAAAAAATTTAGTTTATTTTTTTCTATATAAGTCTCCGATTGAACAAGAGTGATCCAACCGTCTAAACTGGTATAATATTATTAATTTTTTTAATCGAGAATCGAGAGATCTTGAAGATCTTTAGATCCGAAAGCGAAACTCTTTCCCAATCTCCAAAGTCAAAGAAAATTCCAAAAAACGAAACGAAATTAAAAAAAAAATCTAATAAGATATTTAATTGTTGCTTAAAAGTGGTTAGTGATTTTGCATTTTAGCGAAGAACACCCGGGGCGGATGACGCGGCTAGTATATGATATATTGTATATTCTAACAAAACACAATTAATTGACCCGACTCAGGTGATTCTAAACAAAGTTACTGTTAATATTTTACATATAAAATTCGTTTTTGCAGCGATCAATCTGCTTCATATAACGAAAAAATGGATTAATTAACAATATCGAATAGAAAGTCTATTGTTTATTGAAGGCAAACTTTGTGTAAACAGCAATTCAAGAGCAATATTTTTTTCTTTAGTTATTTTTTTGAGTTGCAATTTCAGTAGAGACCATCTTCAGGGCCCGAAAATTTCAAAAGTTAACGACAGGTAAAAAAAGGCTTTTTTCAAGTGAGAGATCCCATAATGAAGGAAGAACAAGACACCGAAACGTCGGCGCTATAAATTAATAGTATCCAAATAACAATTTATAATTAATAAAAAAATAAGAAAATTGAATAAGGATCTCAATGAACAGGACAGCAGAAATAAAAAAAACTTTTATATTATTTCGTCGACGTTTCGGGAACGCGTCGCTCCCATCTTCAGGACCTCTGGCTATCGAATATTTATTAATTTAATTTACAAATAATTACAATTGTTATTTACAAAAATGTGGTTATAAAATGATTACGAAATAATTGACGCAAAATAGATGACAAATTTTATAATGTATATACAACGACAACTACAGTAATAACATTGTGTGTAGACCCATATGCATTATATTTTGCGAGCATTTTATAACCACATTTTTGTAAATAACCCAATTGATTGTAATTATTTGTAAACTAAATTAATAAATATTCGATGGCCATAGGTCCTGAAGACGGAAGCGACACATTCCCGAAACGTCGACGAAATAATATGTTTTTTTTATTTCTGCTGGCTGCCCGCTCATTGCGTTCTTTATTCAATCGTCATTGCCATTTCTATTCTTCATTGATGAAATAAGAAAATCATTTTTAATGTAAAATTTTCTCCCCCACTTCTTCATTCTTTCCTTTTTCCACAATAATAAGTTAACTTTTAACTGTCTTTTTTTGCATATTATATTTATGATTCCTTTCTTCTATTTGCATATTCCATTTATGATTAAAATGAACTGCTAAAAAAAAATCGGGATATCTCTTGTTTTATAAATTATTAATTTGCATAATCATTTCCAAGGAAGGAAATGCCTTGACTAAGAGAAGTAACCGATTCTTCTTTTTATGGTTGTAAATTATTTCGTTATTTCTCGTTAGGATGAATCTCTTAGGGTCATTGATCAATCTCAGGTGACGCATGCAGGGTACACTGATGTGTGGGTGTCAGTCAGCCTCCCAGCCATTTATAACGGTGGAAAAGCCAAAGGAGTTCGTTTCCTACTCGTAATAGAAGCAAAAGACATAAATTGGTTGGTGGTTTCTATTCTACTCCCACCTCGAAATGCACCGTTTCATGTCTGGCAGACATTTATTAAATTATTTAAATATAATCATTTGCCCGAAGACTGCTTTTAAAATCCATAAGCAAGAGGAAATAAATATTCAATTTTTTTTTTTTTTTTTAGAAATTCAGTTTTCAATAAATAACAAGTGAAAATAAATAACAAATTAATGAGAAGCACAAAGAATTATTTGTAATTGACTTTTTTGAAGATATAATGGAATTATGGCCGAATATTTAGTTCCTTTTGTTTTGTTGTTATTGTATTTAAATTTGTATTGTGTTTGTTTGAACCTAGCCACCGAGGACTGGCCTCTAAACGGGTCGTTAATAAATTTATTTATTTAATTTTTGGGGTGCGCAACTTCTTTCTCGGCATCTAAGGTCCATTCAGACGCCATCCCTATTTATTTCAAATGATTGGCAGACAATTCAAATGAAATAAATTTTTCTCGCATGGGACGGGAAGCGAACCCGGGGCCTGAGACACGAGAAGCTAATGTCTTCTCTCTGAGCCACGGGTCACGGGCAAACTATTTTTTTGTCTTTAAAGAAAAAATCAGATTTGTGTAGCTAATCAGATTTTGCTTTTGAATATTAATTTTATTGAATTAAAATTCATGTTAAGCAAGTTGCATCTCAATATATTATATACAACTAGTCGCAAAGCCTCGCCTTCGGCGCCTTCCACCGATATTTTAGAATTCAAAATGTAAATAAAAATTTGTAAACATGGGAAAATATTTATATTTTGTTATCATGGCAACCATTTCTCCCTAATCTTTATTTTTTTCTTATTTTAATGGTTAATTACTCATTAACTTATGGCTTTTTGTGAATCATAACATGTCCGGGATTCTCACAAACACACACAAAAAATTTCATTAAAATCGGTTCAGTCGTTTAGGAGGAGTTCAGTCACATACACACGTACAGAAGAAGAAGAAGAAGAAGAAGAAAAGAAGGAAAAGAAGAAGAAAGAAGAAGAAGATAAAAGATATACAAAATTTATATACAAAATTATTTGAGCAGAACTGATGGCGACAAGAAGTGGCAAACTGAGTTCTGAAAGGAGGCCCTGGGATTTACAAGGGTTCGGATTATTTATTAAATAAGGATAGAAATTTAGTCCTCATTTCGGATAAAGATTTAGGTGGTCAATGTCCATATAAAAGACCGAAGCAAAAATAAAAGAAAAAAATGCATTTTTTGAAGATTCTTAAAATTTTGATTTGTATATTCTTAGTTAGAATAATTAAAAGGAAGTTCCATTATTAAAGATGTATGTGTTTGGGGACCTGGCAACTGAGTAACGGTCATCACAATCGTTGCGGGTGGGTAAGCAATGCCAAGCATGGAGAAACCTCGGGTTGGTGACCCTGAGGAATCAACGTGTTGAACGTCTCCCGGTAGTCATCGGAATAGATCAATTACAAATATATAAGCGTATATCCCCAAATTTAATAAATAAATACCAGACACACGGCCTGAAACTTAATGAGCCAAAAGGGTGAAAAAATGGAGGGGAATAAATAATAGCTCGGGTAACCCGGGATCAGAATTCACATATTGACAATGTAATTCTGGAAAAAATTATTTTCCCTTATTCAATTTATTTATTTTTTGTAAGAAAGCAGTCGTTCTATTTTCAGTTAAAAGGAAAGGCTTATTAATAATAAAGAATAGGCAAGGTAAGCTATTAAGAGTGGCAATGAATGTCTAAATTAATAAAGAACCATTGATAGAATTTAATGAGATTAATTCTGACCTCAAAAATATGCTACAATCCTTTTAGAAATTTTTAAAATATTACTGAGATGACTATAAAAAATATATTTTTAAACTATATATAAAGTAAAACAAGTTATCAAGCAGTCATAAAGTGTATGTCTAAAGGGAAGTTGTGTAAGAGAAAAAAGAGGAATGAGAAAACATCCCCTCTTAAACTCTAATAATAACAAGTCCTCAGGGGTAGTTAATTGATCTCGTAAAACTCCTTTCCTCCCTTCGTCATTTATTTTATTAAAAACAACTCAACATTTCAATTTATCAATTTTATCAGATGCCTACTATGCAGCTTTGGATTTTTATAAATATAAATTTATTAATCAGATCTATTCTCTAATAAGCAAAATCGTTAACTTTTAAAATCCGTAAACAGTGTTAATTCATTTTAACACTTCCTTTTTTGTTGATGTCAAATTTTAACGTCTGTTTATAGATATTAGACCTGAATAAAAATTAACAATCTTAAATAGTGAATTAATTTAAAATTTGGCCATGAGTAATGTTGCGCAAAATAATCGATTATTCGATTATCCATAGATTATTTCCTTAAAAAATAATCGATTATTAAAAAAATCGATAAATCGATTATTTTTCGCAATAGATTATTTTCGGTAAAAATGCGTTTGAAAAGATGGGATGAGACTCGTATGCAAAAAAAAAAGTCAAATGTTTTCACAAGTGGGAAAAAATGAAAATTTTACGAAAAAAATTTATTTTCGCAAGGGGGAGAAAATTGACATTTTGCTAAAGATAAAAAAAAAAAGTATAATTGAATTGAATTTTTTTTTATAATCGATTATTTTTTCCCTAATCGAACACCCCTAGTCATGAGAAATGGGAAGGTAAAAATATACAAGTGAATTCTTTTAATAAATTAAATATAATGCTAAGTGGATATCCGATACTTAGATAAATTGAAATGATGAGTGGTTTAAAAAAAAAAAAAAATACAAAGAACGATGTGAGATCAATTAACGTCCCTTGAGGGCTGTTAATGTTCGAGGTTAAGAGGGGATGATTTCTCTTTTTTTTATTCTGTTTTCTAAACATCCTTCTGGTTTGACCAGACACAAATGGATTTATTAAAGCCCTTCTGGCATATGGCCAGTTCAACTGGCCAATGTGAAGTTCAGCCCGAAATACGCCTAGTTAACACCTATTAAAAAATAAATAAATTTATTTAAACCTACACGATGTTATTTTATTTTTATTTACCGAGGTTTTTTTTTTTTTTAAATACTTGTAAAATTTATAATCTAATGAGAGAAATGATGAAATGAGATTTTTAAAAATATTTGTTATAGAAACCTATAAATTTAGTTTGCATGTTGATAAATTAACATTCGGGAATTAAAAGTAAAATGTTTTTTATCAATTATGTTTATTTTTAATTCTATTTTCAGTCTAGAAAGAATGTTTGCAATTATTCATGTCAACGTAGAAAAAAAAAGATTGAATCAGAAATAATAAAGAGCTTTTTAAAATGGTAAAAGAATAAAGCTTTTATATATTATTTAATCGATAAAGTATTGTATAATTTCTGAGAATGATAGAATGTGAAACAAAGTAATGATATTGATCAATCATTTTATAAAATTTAAAAAAAAGTTCAAGAAAAACAATAAGGGATAAAGATTATTTTTATCTCTTTACCTGATCAATGGAATGAGGGTGTATTTAAATATTTAGGTATGAATGTTGTTTAGCAGGAAGAAGGGGGGGCTTAGTTCTGCAAAGGTGTTAGTTTTTCTTTGTTTATAAGTGAATCTAAATTTCCATTTTGGATACTTTAACGCGGCTAACGCAGAATGAATTGGGAGAAAATGTAACGTAACAAAAACGCATTCCTAACAAAAATGCGTTCCCAGCGCCCGAGCGACGGCGGAGGAAGGCGAGATTAGCCGAAATCTTGGCGAAGCCACGCCCACCCTTCTCTTTATTTCCTTCTATCTACCGTATAATTAAATATATTTATAGCAAAATAATAATTTCTTTTTTTTTTTTATTGGGGGGAAAAAAGGGGGCCCCCCAAAAATTTTTTTCAATAGCAAAATAATATTAATAATCGTCTAGAAAAATTGTGAAAGAAAAAATAGGAAGAATTCGCCTGATTAGCAGGTATGCAGGAGTATCGAAATCCGGATTAAAAAGACTCTACTGTAATAATATTTTTGAAAAAGGACTACAAGAAATTTTATAAATTCCAACTTTAAAAATTTTTTACAAATAGAGAATCTGGTGACTTGATTGCCAAACGTATTGCCTATCAGCTTTTATAATAATATGATTATCCAAATTTAATAAATTATATTTTTTACTAAAAAAAAAATAATTAATTTTGAGCCTTATCAATTCTCCTGAGTATTAAAGGTAAAAAATTAAATTAATTACATCATTTTCCATAACAAAAAGATTTTAAAATTTCATGATGTTTTTATTGGAAATAATTTTTTTTTCCCTACCCGATAAAAAAAAACTAATATCAAAAAGCAAACAGTTCATTCTCCTTCGAACAACAAAATAAAAAAAAAGTCTCGTAAAAGTAAAAATGTTTGAGTAGAGCAATCGCTATATTACGAGAGAGAGAAGAGATAGGATAGGGAGAGGGTAGAGCCAATAAAAATAACATTAGTGAAACGGATGATGCATCGAAGTGGATTGACGATTATGTGATCAGTGCAAAAACCTTTAGGAGCCCTTAGAAGGCTCTTAAACGAAACGAAAAGGACGATGTTCAATAAAACGTCCAATCTGAGTTGTATTGTCAGCAATTGGAACAGGCGGACGGTGACTTGATAGCCAAATGTATGTGCAGTATTGCCCCCGATTCCAAACAACAAGCAATTGGAAAAGTCGATTCGGTGACATGCCTTTGCCCTTTTCTGGGCCACCGAGCTAGCTATATAACGAGGATTTTCTCAATAAATGCTTCAAGAAACTAACTTGGATTTTTTTTCTTTTACAGGCAGTGATTAAATTGCTTTTTAAAAGATATCTTCGTTTCCGAATAGAAATTAGATTCAAATTTTGTATTTAATTTCGTTTATAAAAATTCTTGTTTGTATTTGCAAACATGACCTTTCCGAATAAAAAACATTTTTCAATATTTTTCTTGAATCGCGTATACGAGTTAAGGTATGGTCTAACCAAACAGAAAGCTTGTTTACACTTGAGTCTCTCAGAAGATATAGTTTGAATGTTATTTTTTAAAAACATTTTGTTTCTTAATTTTTTTAATTAATACACCTATCCTTATTTAATTAATAGTTCCGGATTGACCGAACTGGAGCTCGGTCATTTTATTTGATAAAATTGGGAAAAATTAAAAAATTATATCAGTAAAGAACTAGAACTAAGAACTTCAAAGAAGAGACCTAGCAATTTTAAGAGGGTAGAAATGAGAGATGCAGCCAAGGTTATTTCTTTATACGTTTAATTCACACGGCTGACGTTTCAAACGCGGAACCGGAAACGTCAGCTATGTGAATTAAAAGTATAAAGAAATAACCTTCGCTGCATCTCTCATTTCTACCCTCTTATTAAACTAGCAATTTGTTTTCTCTACCGAAAATAGGAAATATTGAAAATTTCAAAGAAATTGTTAAAGAGAATTTCGAGAAAATTGGGGAAAACTAAAAAATTGTAACAGTAAAGTACTATTACTAGTACCTGAATTTTCTCAGACGAGACCTAGCGCAATTTCATTTTGGTACCGAAAATAGTATATATTTAAAATTTGAAAAAAAAAAAAATTGTTAGAGCCGTTTTCGAGAAATGATGTGCTTACATATAAACAAACAAACGTACATTGCTAGTTTAATAGTTTAAGATAAGATAAGATTTTCAAATAGGTAGAAAGAATGAGCAAGCAGCTAGTTATATTTCAATTTATTAACAAACCAGGGCCGACGTTTCGGTCATTCACTCTCTGTTCATGCTATGATAATAATAAAATTTGAGGCATTACAATTGTGTATGCCCAATATAACTTGGCGAGGATTAATATATTTTTCAGACATTGGCCTCGCCCTGAAGATGGTCCCATATGTGATCGAAACGTCGGCCCCGGTTTGTTAATAAATTGAAATATAACTAGCTGCTTGCTCATTGTTTCTACCTATTTGAATATCAACATTCAGCTATATACCTCATTCAAATAATAGGATTTGATAAATAATAAAAATTTTTTCTAAATAACTGAGCCAGGAGCCACGGGCAATTTAATTTAATTAATAAAAAAAAAAAAACGGCTTCGAGAAATTCGTTTAAATCAAATTAACGATACAAATTTCTAAAAAAAAATTATTTTTCTAATTAAAAATTTATAAATATGTTTAATTTAGTTAGTCAATAATATAATTTGTTATCTAATTAAAATAAAAACTTTTTTTGAAACTATTACCTAATATTTTTTTCGAAGTAAAGATTGCTTAGCAAGTGAGAGATTCAATACAAATTGTTCCATTCATTTTTTTTTTTTATACCTATATTTATTATACTTGTTCCTAATGAAAATAAGTTACACGGATGAGAGGTTTACCTCAAAAGGAAAAGCCTCTCAAGTATGTACAGTATATATATTGTTTATTTTTTGCTAAAAGATTTAACTATAAAAAAAATGAAATGTTAGAAATGTCTTCTATAAACTTATCCTGTGAGAAACGATTATATTTTTTAAAATTATTCATACGATAATGATATTGTAAATTTCTAACTGAATAAGGAGATCTTCGAAAGGAATTAAATATAAATAGATGAAAGAATTCCAAGGCCAGAAAACAACGAGCTAATAAAATGAATCGTAACAAATATTCTAATCCATTTTTCATAAAAGAAACGAGATCGTTTTTTTCTGAATTATTTTCTAAATATATTATACTTCAAAATGATGCTTTGTTTAGAATGATAATCAAAGCAGGTAAGAAACTATCAATCGCTTGCAAATGACTTAATTTGATTATCTGGGACAGTTACATTCAAGGTCAGGCAGGTGACTCATAATTTTATCAAATAATAGATGAGATATGATAAAGTGGAGAAAGGATGTTTATAATTTAAGAAAAATTCCGGAATTTTATAATATAAATAAGCAAAAGTTAAGGCGGCTGGGGAATCAGATTATAATTATTTATTTTTTCAATTTTAAATAAACGAAATATCAAAACAAATAAATGAAAAAAATTAGTTAATCTCGCCTTCTAGTCAAACAACTATTAGTTAACTCTTATTGGTGGTCTTTTTGCAAAATTAATTTTTTTAAGGTCTTTTTCGGCATCTGAGGCCATTTAGACCCCATTCCTATTTATTTCAAATGATTTGTAGTCAAATCAAAAAGAGAATTGCAAAATTAATTACTACATTAAAAAGTTTGTAGGAAAAAATAAATGTTTATTCTCGTGAGTTTTTTTTATGAATAGAGAGCGCGCCTGGTAGTTAGGCAACGCACACAACTTTCTCTTCCCTTTGGTAATGTAAAGTTGTGTTCCGTGCTTCTTCCACCGGATTTTTGTGTTGACATATATTTAGTTTCCGACAGAACTGCACATTTGAATTCAAGATGTAAAATTTATAAACATGTGAAAATATTTATATTTTGTTACCATGGCAACCTCCTATCTTTCCTATGCAGTACAAAAGTTTTCAATGGCAAAATGAGACTAGACATTAGAAAGAGCATGTAAAAAATTATTGATTTTTGAATTTTAATCAAAATCGTTGTAGCGAAATTCGAGAAAAAAAAATCTGAAAAAGTGCATCAGTAAAGCACTTATACTTTTTGGCCGATTTTGTTCAAAAGCTTCGTGTCAGTACCCAGGAGGGTACCTAACTTAAATATAATATTTCAACCTCCTAGCTCTTTTCGTTCTTGAGATATTTGTTCACAGATACACACCCGAGTCACACAGACAGACCATGTCGCGAAAACCACTTTTAGGATTCAGGGGACCTTCAAAACGTGTATATCCATCAAAATCTCGACATCGAATTTTTGACATGAATACAATACTTTCTCTCTATATATTAACATATATAGGTAAGAAAAATATACAAGGAAGGAAGCAGAAGCAGCCAAAAATTAAAGCCTCCGATTTTATTACAAAAAATTAATTATGCAATTAATAATCATTAATTGGTAAAAAAATCGAAGGCTATAATTTTTGGCTGCTTCCTTCTTGTATGGAAATCAACAGCCACGTACTTCATTGGTTAGGTAAGAGAAAGTAAAAATTTGTAATGTTAAATAAAATAAACATTTCGAATCCTGACCTACTATAAATAATAGGAATTAGCAAAAAAATCAATTTTAAAATTTGTTTTTAAATTGCAATCAGGAGGATTTTATACAAATTAAATATTTATGTCTAGGCTATATTATATGTTGTATATTCAGTATAAGGTCTTTATATGAATTGCCAATTGGATAGACTTTTCTTTTTCTGTTGGGTGTTGTCTATTGGATGACTATTTTGAGTGTGTGTGTGTGTGTGTGTGTGTGGGACATCATGCAATGCATGAAAAAACTTGACTATGTCTCACTCACCCCCAACCCAACACTATCACTCCTCTAACTTGGGGCAGGTCTAATATCGCCACAAATAAAGAAGACAATACAAACGTCGTTTCGTGGCCAACTCCTTTTGGCAAATTTGTTTGAATTTCTCGCATGGCGTCACGTACGAGTCTAAGTGGACGTTTTCCACCCACCACCCTGTTGGGACTGTCCTTTTTTTTCTCTCTCTCTCTTCGCCTTGCAATATATACACCCTCTGGGCAACGCAATTTCGAGAGATTTAGAGCGGAGGCCCCATCCCAACACCCTCTTTGCCTTTTTCTCCTGCTCGTATCGAGTGAGTATATACGCCAGGAAAAGCAAAAAGAATACACACCAATACAAGAACACATATCGAGTGAAATGCTTGACCAATATAGAGCTTTAGTATTCTAAGGGGCGCCACGTCCACGATATTGCAGAGGAGATAGGAACCACCCCCGGATGGACCAAGTCAATAACTCTGCCTCAAGTTTAGAGGAGCTAGGTAATATTCTGTGACGAGGGCTCGCTCCCACCTCATTCCTCGAATCGGCTCTTCTACCTTCCTTTATTAAATATAGCGAAAATAAATCGAAAGAGAGAAAGAACCATTTTATATTATTATTATTATTATTGGTAGTAGTAGGATTTACACAAGCGATTTCATGATTTCATTTTCCTATTTGATTAACTTGATATGAAAAAAAAACTTTCATAAATAAAAAATAAATAAAAATTTTTTACATAGAGGATCAAGTATTGATGAACAAATTTCGAGGAAGTTTTATGACTAATTAAAAAAAACATGATAAATAATTTTATTTAATTAAGAAAATCTAAAAAATAATCCTATAAAATTATTTTTTTTTTAAATTTATCATGAAATAAAAATAAATGATTTTAAAAAATATTGAACAAAATAGTCCATCGACAGGTTGAAAATTCATATATTTTTCAGTGTTACTATTTCATAAACTTGTAGGCCTATATGAATTTTATTTCACAAACTGGGTATATTAAAATTCAAGCCCAAAAGTATATGAAAAACGATTGAAAATTCCTATTTGTTTTACAGTGTACTTTAATTACGCCTTAGGTTTATAGCTATAAGAAAAATTATTTCTAAATGTTAATTAGAATGGGTGGAAAATATATTTACGTAAATAATGCTTTAACATTAAAAATAAAAAAGATTAAAGAATTTTCGAAAGATGACTGCTTTTAGCATAATAAAATTCGTATTATGATTTTGACCTATTTATTTTCGTTTTAATATAAGTAACCCTACTAAGATATTCATTCCAAATGAATAAATGAAATATATTTTTCTTAATAACAAGAGATACTAAAAAAAAAAAAAAAATGGTATATTGCCACGAGAATTTATTTTCTTAGTTGAAAAAAAAAATTAATCTTTCTTTAGAGATGATTTATTAAATTCTCAAAGTTTTCAATTAAGAAAATCTTTTTAATTAATTTGATATTGTATAAAAAAAAAATACTAATTTCAAAACGCAATTGAGAATCTATGCAAACTTGATGGCAAAAATGAGAAATAGGTTTTATCGATGATGATAATAAGAGATAACTAAACGAATGAAGGGCGTGGATGGTAGGTTGATGATGTTAATGCAGCGTGGAACAAAAGCGCCGCTTGGGAACAAGCACATTGGTTCTGGCATCGTCGACTATTGTTATAATCACAATAATGCGTGATTTATCACAGTTTGATAGAGACAAAGGGAGAGGAAGGGCCTAAAAGCGGCATGCAAGAGAGAGACCAGAGTGAGAGAAGGGTGGCTGGCTGTGTTGCAGGCGCAGTCAAAGAGGTTGTCGATAAAGAATGATAGAAAAGAAAAAAAAAGTGGTGGGGGGATATGGAGAAAATGAGGAAAACAAATCACACTCTTTTTCTAGCACTGTTTAAAAAAAGTGTTTTTGTTTTCGTTTTGATTTTCTCTTACCTATATATATATGTTAATATACATGAAAGTATTAGATTGTATTGAAGTATTGGATTGATGTCAAAAATTCGATGTCGAGATTTTGATGGATATACACATTTTGAGGTCCTTTGAGTCCAAAAAAGAGGTTTTCGCGACATTGTCTGTTTGCCTGTCTGGGTTCAATTTAAAGCATGAAGGAATTGAGCTAGAAGGTTGAAATTTTATATTTAAGATAGGTGCCTCCCTAGGGCGAGAAAATAAGCTTTTTAATCAAAATCGGCCAAAGAGTACTAGTACTTTACTGATGAACTTCTTCAGTTTTTTTTTTTTTTCGATTTTCTCAAATTCACTCCAACGATTTTGATTAAAATTCAAAAATCAATTATTTTTTAGATACTCTTTAAAATGTATATTCTCATTTTGACATTGAAATCTTCTCAAGACCACTTTTCTCTTGTACTTCATAAGAGGGATAGGAGAAATGGTTGCCATGGTAACAAAATATAAATAAACAAATAGTTCATAAATTTTTCAAATTCAAATGTACCGCGTACTGTCGGAAACTAAATTTATCTCGACACAAAAAAATCTGGTGTAACAAGCACAGAACACAACTTTCGATTACCAAAGGTAAGAGAAAGTTGTGTTCTGTCACACCAGATTTTTATATTAAAAAACTCCACCTCCATCTGACCTTTATATACATAAAACAAACTACACTATAAAAATAGAAACAGTTTAAGATTTAGGGAAAGAGAGATTAATTCACAAAAAAAAAGAAATGTATCAAATTTTATGAAATCAGAGTAATTGGATATAAAATGTCTTGTCATTACTAGCTGCGTCACCCCCCCCCCCTTTGGGTAGCTTTCACAATATTTTAATTGTAAATATTATCCATGTCAACAAAAAATCTATGAGAAAATTTTAAAAAAATTATAGTTTTCTTCTTAATTTACAGTTAGACAGATGCTGATAATATGTTAATTAGCTACTCCCTTACTTATGATGTAGTTGTAAAATAAAATAAAATAAAAATTGTCTACATGTCTAGATATTTATATTTTCCCTCATGGATTGTATGATGTATTGAGTATAGTATGCCGGTGAAGATATTTACAAAGTGTTATTTTTCGTATCTACAGTAAATCAGCTGATATTTATTCTCAACAAATTATCTCTACGAATCACCCAGGGATATCAATAAATTGTTTGAAAATCTAACTGGTAAGATCCAGATAAATAAAAATTAAAAAAATAATAATTAATAAGACATTTTACTAATATGAATCTAATAGTAGTAGCTGAGTCTATTTTAAAAGTCTGTTAATGATCTAGCTTTGAGAGTGAGTTCTATTGTCTTCTCTCTGTGATTTAAATTAAAAAAAAAAATCTTATGAGATCTGAATCCATGTATAGATCAAATCCGTAAATGGCGGGCTTAATGAACGCTTCCATTAGGAAATCTCGATTTAATATTGATATTAAAACTCATAAGAAATTCAAACGTTTAATGAATAAATGAACTTAAGCAATTTTTTATATCAATTTAAAATTCCTGAATTTAGAAACAAGGATAAAATACATACGCCACATTAGGGTTAATGAGTAGTGTAACAAATTATGAAACTATAAAAGCGAAATATTTTTAAGAAAGATTTTTCAAGGGGAGTCATTTTGAAAAATTTTGTCAAAAAGAAGCAATGAATTACCCTGTAAATGGTATAAATAAGGAGATAGGGTGAATGATTCCTTCTGGAATCAAATTTCACGACGACTGGATGTTCCTTATATAACTTTCTCTAGTATTTAGGATAAATTAAATGGAAATTTGAGATACAGTAAAATAAATTGTAAATTATAGAACTGAAAGATGGATATCGAATTTTAAACATGTTTTCACAGCGTTTCTTAAAAAAAAGGCAATTAGTATTGTAGTTGTGGCTGTTGAGTTCTATCAAGCAAGGGGTTGCAAATGCAGTGACTGGCGGTCAAATTTTTTATTGGGCTGACGTTTCGGTTTCGATAGAGGCCATCTTACGGCCCAATAAGTGTCAAGAAACTTTGGCCTAATAAATTTATTTAAAGAAAAAAATTGGCTTACAGTCCCTGCATTTGCAACCCTCCCTTGATAAAAAAAAAAGGTAATGTTTCATTAAAAAAACAATTTCGGACCCAATGTTCATATGTATGCAGTTAAATGTTATTCTATAAAACTTAGCAAGGTGATAATATAATTTGAATGCTATATCTTAATTAAAAGAAAATTTCTCTTGAGAGAAGACACAAAACGACCCATTTCAACTTTTCAATGAGGTGCTCGGTACACGGGGAAGAATATCAAGTACCAGTTCGTTAAGGGCTGATCACTCTGTTACTCAGACATTAAAAAAAAATTGTCTCCTTGAAAAATTTAAGAAATTTAATACAAAAAATTTCATTGTTTTTAAGTAAATAGTTTTATATTTCATTTTCAGACCATTTAATATATCAATAAAAAAATGTCTTTAAATTTTACGGTATTAAGTTTATTAACTTCATAATTTTTATTGTTTGATATAAAAAAATTTATTTGAACAAATCTCAAGAAAAAAATATTGTTCCATAAAGAAAACGACAATTAGATAAATCAAAAAGACAATTACTATTATATATTATTTAAGGGGATATATAAACTGGCGGAAATTCATTTAGTATATAGCATCAAGTTTCTCTCTAAAAGGAGAGGAGATCAAATGAATGATGAATTTAATAAGGGCGCAAGTGTGGAGGCATTAGAAGAGAACTAAACATTGACGCGTTGTCTGAATAGTGTGTGTGGGGGGTGGGAGACCTTGCGTGAGGGTTGCGTCAAGAGTATGGGTTAGTGGGTGGTGGCGGACAAAACGCGCAAAAGCAAACTCCTCCTATGCCTAAGAAATCAGCCCCTTCTTAAGAAACTCTTCTTGGCTCTCCCCATTCTTCTAGCATCATCCCACTATCACCGCTCCATGTTTAGCATAATGGGCTTTTTAACATGCAACTTTGCCAGTTAATAATCCTTTCGCCAGGGTTAATCATCAAAGTCGCACGGGGTTGCTGCTCTTGCTTGCCGTCTTCTTCTCCTTCTTCTTCTTCTTCACTTCTTCGTCGTCTTCCTCTACTTCTTCTTCTTTCTTAGTTGCCGCCGACGGGGTTAAACAATTTAAACTTTATCCCATGAGATTTTATTAAAATTACTCACAAGCAGGCTTCTAGTCTGTTGGTGTGCTGTTCCTTTTCCCTGTGCGTCGGGGGGGGAATTTTTTTTCTTTGATACTTTTCTCTCTCGGATCATTTGCACCCTATCGGAGAAAATCTTGGAAGGATTTCATAATATTAAATTATTACTCAATCAAAGTAAATAAAAAGGAAAGGGAGATGAACCGTTTGAAATTTTCAGTAAGATAATTTAACTAGTCTCAATTGAAGTGATTAAAGATGCAAATGTTAACAATGGGATTTAATCTTGGTGATAAAAGGGATACAAATTTAATGCCAATTAATTAAAATTCATTAGATAAATAGCTAGAGATCTCACATTACAGTATTTGAATAATAAATAAGATTTTTGAAAAAGATTTCCGATATACCGGTATTTGAAAAAAAATTTTAACCAAAATATGTCTGAAGTTTACTTCTTATTTAAGCCACCAGATCTTCTAGCCGGGATTATAAAAAATTAAAAACAATTTTCTATTTTCAGGATTTTTATTGATAGATGACTGGTGCGCACAATAAACTACCAGTTTCGCTCTAACAAGAGACCATCATCAGATCTGCAACAATAATTTATGACATGAGCTATTGTTGCAGATCTGATGATAGTCTCTTGTTAGACCTAAACTGGTAGTTTATTGTGCGCACCAGTCATCTATCAATAAAAATCCTGAAAATAGAAAATTGTTTTTAATTTTTTATAATCCCAGCTAGAAGATCTGGCTTAAATAAGAAGTAAACTTCCGACATATTTTGGTTAATCAATGGTCTCTTGCAACTTCCTAAATTCTAAAAAATCTTTTTAATATCTAAGAAAATTAAAATAAATCTGGAATTAATAGTTAAGATTTCAATAACACAGAAAAAATGTGGGGTATGAAATAATCGATAAGCCAAGACAACAAACAAGGAACCAATTACAGTCTTCATTTGTATCAAAAAGATAATTAATTGTGAATATTTAAATGATTCGGCTGGTAGATAACTAAGAGATGACAAGAGAGGATGAATAAACCGACTTTATGGAATGAGGTGATCTATCTGGTTTGCTCAGAGAAGTCCGGAGAAAAGAGAAGAGGACGAGGAGGAGGACAAAGAAGAAGAAGAAGAGAAGGAGATGTAGGCAGAATGTTGGAAGGCAGACTGTGCAGGACAGTGTCCAGTTATTGACCGTGTCCGGCGACGACGCCGACGCCAACCGACCGTTCCTCTCCCCATATTTGAGACCTCGCCTTCCCAATTCTACAAGCTCCGCTGGCAGCGTCTTGCGCGCTCGGTATTTCCGCCTTTCAAAATCAATACCCGTCCACAAGAGAGGGTGGATGAGGTATATATAAGCGAGAGGGTTTTCTATGTGTGTGCAAAAGGGGTTCGAGGGCAAATTGTGAGAGAGAGAGAGAGAGAAGAGGGCGAAGGGACGGCGACGTCGACATCGACGGGGACGGCGACGTCGCGACGCACACCGGGCGGCCGACCATGCAAGATTTAATAACTCGCAAGCGAGCAAAGTTCTTGCTTCTTGGCGCCGAGAACGCACACATCATCATCTTTGCTCTTCTTTTCACTCCTCTCACCCTTCTTTTCTTTCATTCTTCCTTTATAATATATATTATAATATTGGTCTTTCGCTTGAAAGATTTCCACACTATGATTGCAATTTCTGCTTGAAGAAACAAAAAATGACCTTAAATTACGTTAAAAAAATATCCAATTCGATAATAATAATAATCCAAAATTTATCAATGAACGAATCCATTAAAATTATAAGGGCGAAGAGAATTGTTCCACTAGTTAACCTCTCTAATAAACTTATAAGTATTTCACTGGTTAACTTCAAAAATATTAAGTATTTAAAAATATCATTGTAGAACATAACGTATTTCATAACATAACATAATTTTCCCAATCTTTCACGAGAATTTTGTTTTAGGAGTAAAACATTATAAATTATAAAAAAATAAAACATGTCAATGCCTAAACATAACATACACGAAAATTAGGGAAAATGTATAGTTCCTACTCCCCTTTCGATTATAGGGCACACATAACAGTACAGTAGTCCAAAACCCGTGTTTTTGTTCTGTGAGTTACGCTGTTTTATTAACAAAGTTTTCATAGATCTTGTTTACAAGTTCGCCATTTTTAATCGCTTCTAGAGGAATTTGGTTAGACAGGCATGAGATGACAAGGAACTTCAACAGGAAATTATGAATCGAATGGTATGCATATCTCAATTTCGATATGTCATGTTGTTTCTACAAGGGTAAAAGAAAAAAATAAAATAACAAAGGAAAGATCCTTACTTTGAAGGGTTTTAAAATTAGATTAATGTGGCTGCAACAATGAGAAGTTTTCAATGGAAAAGTTCTCTAAATTAAGGAAAAGACTGGGTGTTTGGGACAAAAAATTGTAATAGGTCAGAAAAAAGTAAGATGAGCAAAAAAACAAACAAAAATTTAAGATTCCCAAGGGGTTAAGAAATTTATTAGTGAAAGAGAAAGAAGGAAATAAAGAGAAACAGAAATTAATTTGAGGGAAATCAATAGTCAAAAATTAATGTATAACCTTAATTTAATTTTCAAAAAAATGGGGCGAAAATAATAAAATCATGCAAACTCAAATATCTGAAGTTTACGAGGAATGGCAAATAAGAGTTGACTGAAATAAGACTCTTCTATAATCAACGTGCTTAGATGTAATTTGTTGGTAGTATACTAATTTTTTCTGACAATATCGCAGAGCGGGAATAATAAGCAAAAGATTTAATTAATTTGCTTTATGATTTTTAGTGCATTGTAACTAAAGTTTATTCTTTTTGCGAGAATTTAGAGCTAATAAAATATCTCTATCTAACAGGTGTTTTCATTTTATTCTGTTCTTAAAATAAATTAACAAAATAAAACCCGAAAAGATTACTAAAAACAAGAGCGTTGCTATGATTAAATTTATTTTATTTCTATTTAATTTCATCTGAATCCTTGGAGAGAAACTATTTATGTTTGTTTTCTGAGTCAAGGTTTAGAGGAAATTACAAAAAAAAAAAAGTAAAATAAAATAAACATTTGATGACCAATAGGATATTAAATTGGGAAATCATCAAATGAGATGACTCATTAAACAAGAGAAACTAAAATTAATTAAGTAGCTTTTAATGAGGTAAGTTTATTTAGAAAAATCAAAAGTATTCCAAAAATTTCGATGAATATGGAGATGACATTTAGAAAAAATCAATTAATATTTCTAGCATTTTTTAGATTATAAAAAACAAGATAATAATAATTGAGGGAACCGACCCCACTTTTTTATAAGAAAAGTAGTTGAATTTTATTTACCCCTAAAATTGAATAGAAATTTTGATTCTAACGACCTTTTTTTATCCATCAATAAACGATTCAAAAATAGAACGCAACTTTCGAAGGTAAAAGAAAGTTGAGTGCTGTGCGACCAGTTACACCAGATTTTTTAAATATAATAATTTTCATGAAAAAGATTAGGCCTATTTTAATTTAAATATATTTTAATTATTTCCTTAAATTTTCTCGAAATGTTTGACAGTGAGAGGGGGTGAGGGTGGGAGGACAAAAAAGGTTTGAAACCTCTGGCCCACTCTCTCTGTCTCAAAAATTTCTTAAATTTTTTTTCTGATTTGCCAACAAACGTGGAATAAAAATCACACAAATATGCAAAATATAGCTTAAATGGCTAAATATGCAAAAATATGCACTTAAACTCTAAAATGTGCATTTATATGCAAAATAATATTTCTCTGGGTGGGTCCTGATACCCTAAAACGCGATTACGAAAAAAAAAAACAAGCATTATATGCAAAATCCAAACCCTAATAATATCTTAAGGGTGCTAATTTTGGGAGATTCCAGCGGCCACAATTTTGAACCTATCGACCTCAAATTTTTTTTAAATTAAAGCTATTTAAAATATCTACAACTTATAGAAGCCCTTTTTTGATTTTTGAAAAAATAATTTTTTTTTTTTAGAATAATCGCATTAAATAAAAGATATTTTTAAAAAATTCGCTCTATATCTTATTGATAATTCAATTAATTATCATTGTGTTAAAAAATAATTCATTTTTTACCCTTAATTAATTAGCTGGAATCTTTCAAATGAAATGGAATAAATCCCGTTTTCCTATGGGAAAAACTAACGCCATCTCTTGCCGCCTAGAGTAACTCGGTAGTGAATCGTCTTTTAACGGCTTTTCGAGACGCGCACCTTAAGATATCCGATTTTACAAAATAAATACAAGCAAAAAGTAGTCTATATATTTCTGATTTTCTTTTTTTTTTTTTGTAAATAGTTTATTAATTAGGATTACGTTAAAAAGTGTAAAAAAAGTTTCTATTTATTTTTAAGTACTTTATTATAGGAAATTAATTCAAATAAAAATTAGAAAGTAAAAATAATACGTTTACTAATTTAAATATTGAATCATCTCTCAGAACAAAAGCAACTCTTTATCTTGTCTGGTTGCCTATTCACAAGGCGTTAAAATAAAATCAATTTTTCCTTATGAAATTTCATAATAGAGCTCAAATGCAATTAAGCCTATAATTTATAGGCGTATACTTGTGCATATATATCAAGGAGACTAAAAGATAGATAAACAAGATCTGAATCTTGCTTAAGTGTAATATTTGGTATTTTTAGATACAATCAAGGTGGTGGCCTTGGTATTTTTATTTAAGAAAAAGGAATACTAAAAAAAAAGTATTAAATTTATAGTCTATTAAAAAATAACCCTTAGTGTTGAAATAAATCAATAATAGAATTGGAAAATATAAAAAAAAAGTAAAAATCTCGCAGAGATTATATAGTACATTATATAATTTTGGTAAGTTTCGGAAGGACCTTCAAAATAGAGAGTTTTGTATATCATTGTGCTTATTGTTTATACGAAAAATGCGATAATCGGTTGTAAACATTTCGCTTGATTTTTTTTTTGAGAGGTGGATCATTCGAATCCCCCCCCCCCTTCAGCAAAAATTCTGACCACGAGCCTGATTAATAGAGGCCTAACCAATAGAATATTCAATTCAGAAATAATTCTAAGCAATAGAGAGTTTTGATATCAAACGATTTACTAATTATTTATTAAACCTTGCCATAATCAAAACCAAAACTACTAATGAAATGGATTTGTCTTTTAATGGATTTTAATCCCCAAAAAAATAATGAACATTTTATAATGAAAAATAAATGCTAATGATAGTCGGAAAGTGCATACTTGTGAAACATCCACACAATACTTTTGTGACAATTAGTAAGAGGGGAAAATATATCACAGAGACGTTAAAATTATTAAATAATAATTAAAATTTATAGCACTCACCATACATCTTTCCCTCGTCGCTGAGAATGATCTTTCTTCTTCCACATGGTGGGTAGATGGCCAATGCCTCCTGGAAGCTCTGTTCGATATCTGGACTCCAAACGCCTTCCGCATCGGCAGCCGCCAAATCCTTGTCATCCTGCAAAAAACAAAAAAACAATTATTACGTTCTCTTATCTACAGTATATTAAATTAATATAATGTTATAGGGGAAAAATCAGTAGCGTAACTAGGTGGGGGCGAAGGGGGGGGGGGGGGGGGCTCGCCCCCTCCGCCCCAGGCGCATCAAGCCTTTGGCGCCCCCCTATACCGAGATAGGCGCCCCAAGGCATCTAAAATATAGTCCAGGGACGGTGATTTTATCATATTCTTTCCATAGATTGTCCAAAAACACGGATGGTTTTCTTTTAAATTATTAATATATTACAACTTAAAAAATGACGCCCTTGATGAGCTTCGCCCCCTTCGCTCTCAAAGGCTAGTTACGCCGCTTGGGAAAAATATAGCATTCATGTCAAAAAGGTGGATGTTGGAAATACATGTTTTGAGTACAATAAAGTGGGCGGGTTTCGCAAAATTTTGTTTGGGATGTATGGTAAATAAAGTAAGAAAAAAAAAAGGAAGGGCAACGATTTGAATTAAAATTTATAAATTAATTATTTTTTAGATGCGTTTTAAAATGTATATTTTCATAAATGTATAGCGAATAGCAGCCAGGAAAAATAAAATCAGGTAAAAAAATAAAATCAATTTCTATTAGATTTTTTTTATTTGATTGTCGACGTTTCGGACGCCAGTCTCTTTCTTCCTCAGGACAATCGATCAGGACAGTCGCGTCCTTTCTCAGGACAATCGATCGTCAAACAAATGCTGATGGACGATCGACTGTCTTGAGAAAGGACGCGACTGACGTCCGAAACACCGACAATCAAATAAAACAATCTGGTAGAAATTGATTTTATTTTTATCTTATTTTGTTTTTTTCTGGTTGCTATTCATATATTAAGTTAAACAGGCATATTCTTCAAATATACCTAGTATTAATTTTACTCTCAAAGTTTTTTGAAGCACACTTTATACCTACTTCATATGAAAGATAGTTGCCATGGTTAAAAAATATAAATGTTTGTAAATTTCACATCTTAAATTCTGGAGGAGTCTGCGTGTTAACGTCCCAGTAGCCATCGGTTTATATTACTCAAATAAATATATGTATACAATAATAAACGCCTAAATGACCTCAGCAAACGAGAGAGCAAATTTCAAAAAAGAAAAAATGTACTGCTGGAAACTAAATTTTGATACAAAAAATCTGATGTGAGACAACTTTCAATTGCCTAAGGTAAGAGGACCAATCACCCCAGGATTTTTTTAGTCCCTAGAGTGATGTTAATAATCCGAATGGGTGGTGTGGAAATTTAACACCGTCCCTTGAGAGATCTTCAAGAGATGGATGTTTCCCCCTTACTCTAACTAGATAAAGGGAAATTGTGTCAAGGTCAAGACAAAGGACTTTAATCTCAGAGGTTATTAATTAAAGGTATTAATTACTATTATTAACCAATTAGGAGTACCGGTATCTTATAAATTATTAGTTGATGAATTATTGGCGCAATTATTTATTATGTTTTTTTCACTGTTTGACATTCTTGAACGGTTTATTTTTTAACAAGTGGCAAAGCACGCCTTGGACGGCCTTTGCCACTTGCCAGGAGGCTCGCCCCTTGGACCCCCTTGCTCGCCTTCGGATGACTGTTTGCAAATTTTAACTTTCCCTCTCTGACTTAAAGTTTTAAATTTCTCAAACTGACTCCACTTCCTTTACAAGCGTTGCTCTGGCCAACCAGCGAGACAGAGTGGTAAACATGCACATAAAACGGAAGTCAGTGGCTAGCGCTTTAAATATTAGTAAGATATTTAGAATAGAAAGATTTATAAAAGTTTGAGTGCCGCCGGGAGTCGAATTATTATTTTTAAAAATAAGTAAATGGATATTAATGAATTTTAATCATAAAAAATAGGAAGATGTTGTTTTCGAAGTCCAAAATTTTAATCTAGTTGAAATTATAAATATCCCAAACTACGATCTATGCAAATTTGAGTTTGTTTTATCATTTGAATTCGACCATTCTATCTAAATGAACTGATTTTTCAACATAATAAATTTAAAGAGAAAATTAACTCTTGATGACAATATTTAAATAAGTCGAAATATCACAAACATGAAAGTAGCTCCCGACCGTTTCCTCCCTCTTTCATTGTTAAATACAATAGCCACCTCACCACTTAACAACTTCTGCTTTAAACATTCATAAGAAAAAAGACAGACGAATAATAAATAATATACCGTTTAATATGCTCATTTTCTATTCAAAAGATGGACATTCATATGAAAAAGTGTCGTAAATGGAAGCTGATTAAATTATTATGAAATTCTTGTCGAGTCTCTTCCACCCCTTTAGACTTGGGAAAATGCCCCATGAAATCTACCGACTCTCGTGCTGATGGCACTTGTTGCCTAATCTCGTGATTCTAAATAATAAATTATTTATGTAGGCCTATGAGTTATAAAATTCGAATGATTGTTGTAACAAAATGGCATCCCTAAGAGAATAATTTATTTATGTGAAAAAAAAGAAGGATTTATTCGATTTAAGTATTGAAATCGATCGAGTGCTCTTCTTTAAATTAATCGACGAGATTTTTATTAGTATCCCCCTATTCAGGCAACAAACACTAGAGTTCGATTTGGGAAACATAATTATTCCCTTTGGAAGTTACAACCAAGCTAACAGGTAGTTGCAAATTACCATAGCTTCCAGTCATGGACTAAATAGTAATGTAATTATTCGTCCCTCAACATACGTACTACATCTGATGTTCTGGGAGAGAGACGACTTTGGATCTATGTCCTAGCGAATTACATTACTAGAGCTTCGGTCTAGGTTAATTTAACCATCTGTTTAAACTAAAGATGGGATTTGTTTTTTTTTCTATTCTCTTTCAAAATGGATAATTTCCGGCTAATTGTAAATTATACATAATTAAGATATAATTTCTCCAATCATTGAATAACAATATCTAATTAAATGCAATCAAATTAAATTCAACTCTCTCTACTAAATAGAAAACATTTGTGTGCACTTTTCGAATTTTATGTAATCTCTTTAAAAAGCGTAACATGCAGGGGAAAAAGACACTTGAAAGTAGCTGTCTAAACATTTTAAGATAAGGATTATTAATAAAATCTAATTATCTTTCATTAAAATCGAGATAGGATCAAAACGATTCTAATTGAATTTAATCACTGAAGAGCTTGATTATCTTTAATATTTGAATTTTATTTCCTTTCCTTGCGTAAAATAGCTTAATTTATTTATTTGCAAAGTAAACATTTTAAATGATTTGGGAAATAAAGCTGGAGGGGCGAAAAATTTCATTTTATAAATGCAATTAATTACAGATGAGTAACGAAGGTAAAATAATGTTGTTCAAGCAAGCAGTGTAAGTAAAGAAAGATTCGTTCCCATGGCGAGAATTCCACAAGCGTTGACAAGCCGTGATGAATATTCGAGCGGCGAAACAAAAAAGGGGGAAAAGAAGAGGAAAATGTAGCGAAGAAGAAAGAACAAGGAGAGAAATCAGAAGAGTTTATATGAAAAAAAAAACGAGAAAAAGAAGAGATAGAAGGAGAGGAAAAAAGCGTCAAGGAGGCACCGGCGTTTTTCGTAGAAAAATGCGGTAGGAAAGACGGGGAGGTTGGTTGAATTTACGAGGAGGACAGGTTGGCCTACCTGGGAATAGGTTGCACCACGGCTACTCGGAATGACTCATTTTCTGAATACTTCCAATTGCTATGACGCATTGTAAAAACGCATGAGTAGGAGGAGAGCAAACCTAAACCCGTTAAGCTTGATTATCGATTAATATTGACCAAGAACAGTTGCATGGAGTAGACAGATCAGTGACCAAGTGGCTATGCTAATTTATAATTTTTAATATACGGGCCTATCATATATATTCGCAAATGGATATCTGATCTTTGGAGTTTAAACCGTGGTATCAAGTTAGTAGAAAAATATAATAGATTAAACAGATAAGAACGTGAGGGGAAATATATGGACAGTCAGCATAAGAGACATAGGTACCTTGCATAACTCATCATCTCAGCATAAACGAATAATTATGACGAAAATATAGGTTATCAAATGATATTGAAAAAACACGAAGTGATTTGTTTTACATTTTTTATTTTGAAGTAAACAATTTATGTGCGTTTCGGCATTACTGTCATCATCAGAAGGGAAAACGATTTCCAAACTTTTTTGCCCTGACCTTCACCAAGGGTGGTAATTACCCCCCCCCCCCCCCTCCGAGATTTGAAAAAAATACTTTTTTTAAAAAAAAAAATTTATTTTTAATGTAAAATTTTAAAAATTAGATTTGTATTAGATACAAATCAAATTTTTAAAAATTTTGCGTCTCTAAAAAAAGGTAAAATATTTTTACGGACGGGAAAAAAATTTCGGTTCCGCAAAAAGAGGGAATGTTCCGCGGGCGGCAAAAATTTTTGTGTGTCCGGAAAACTTTGGTTCGCCCTTGACCTTCACCTAGAAATTGTCTTTTGCGACCCACTACTACATAACGATAACTAATGCAGACTATATAAATTATTACGTAAAATTAAGAAGATTCTGGGACGGAGGTTTTCTTTAATTAAAACTCGATGAGCCGCAGTGGCACCGTCTCTACTGATGGTCGGTAGGTATTAATTGAAGAAAAATTTTTTACGATTTTTTATTATTAAAAGTTGAGGCTATTCTCAACTCCCTCTACCGACCATAAGTAGAGACGGTGCCACTGCGGCTCATCGAGTTTTAATTATTTAAATTACAGCCAAGAACGGATACAAGGGAGAGGGGTAGAGGGGCTAATTACCCCCCCCCCCCTCTGGGATTTGAAAAAAATATATTTCTTGGAAATTGAATTTTATTTTGAATATAAAATTTTAAAAATTAATAGGCCTACTTAAAAATTTGATTTGGATATATTATTCTGATAAAAAAGTTCAGAATGCAACTTTAAATTACTGAAAGTAATAGAAAGTTGTGTGCTGTGCAACAAGTCCCACCAAATTACCCCCCCCCCTCCTCACTCCGAAAAACTCCTCGGGATCTGCCCTTGAATATGGGATATGGGATCTGCCCTTGAATATATTTCATATGCTTTTTGGAAAAATAACCACTGGTGGAATGCACAAAAAGCCTATGACCTTATTTCAATATAAGCCTACATAAAGAATATTCTTAATTTAATGGTCCGCCTTCGGGCCTTGGTGTAGTGGGTAGCGTGCTGGCCTTTTAAACCAAGGGTCAATTGGATTGGCTACCAATCCAGATATAATAAATAGAGACGGGGTCTAAATGGCCTTCGCTGCCGAAAAAGACCTTAACCCATAGTTTGGGAACCACAGAACTAGTGCCTACGTTAGTGGGTGTGAATTTGAATTATGACGAAACTTGAGGAAAATTATATACCTTGCTGTGAGTATGTCTATTAAATCAAAAAATTATTCATATGGACATTTTAGGTCCTGAAGAAGTATTGGCCTACCGAAACGTCGTTTTTTATAATCAAAAATTAAAGAGGATGAGATCAAAATTGTTTTAAACCTATATGCATACAGTATAGATTAATAGCGAGTATTCAGGTATGAAAACTAAAAAAAGAAGCTCAGAGTAAATTCATTAAGTCGTAAATGGAAATATTTATTTCAAAATAGTGAAAATGTTTCCAAAATGTGAATGTGTGTTTTTTAATCAAATTTTGATCGTATTAATGTATAAATATATGTACGTCTATACATAAATAAATTTATAAAATTTTCATTTTTTTTAACTGTTTACAATAAAATTGAAATAACTCATTATTTTTATAGGCCTACATTAAAAAAAAATATTTTTATTACTTAAAATATTTAATCGAATATTTTTATTTGTATTGGATTAATTAATTGGATTACTTTTTATATTTTATTAGTAAAAACAAAATGAAATTTTCGGTATTCAAGTTCATAATCTGTCCTATGACTTTAAGCTCGTGAATCGTGATTTAAGATTCAATGGTTCGCATTACAATTAAATATATTTCAATAATTGTATATTGGCTACTAATTAATTTAAATATAGATTTAAAAATGGACTAATATTACCATAAGAAATTTTTTTTAACAATTGAGAGCGAAGGTTATGAGGATCACGACTGGGAAGTTTAGTAAAACATGAAAAAACGGCACTGTTAGTTATTCAACTACAAGTAATTAGATATGCTATTCTAAAATAAAATGAAGAAACCGGCCCTAATAATTTGATAATAGTATAATTGATCTCGGTCGTATATAATTTCATAAACTCCCCGAATGAGAAATAATAATGAGATTTGGTAATTAAATCCGAAACGTTTTTATCGATTAATACAAATTTGACACACCTAGAAGAATGTAAATTAAATTTTTTTTTTTTAATTTGCTTAAGGTCTTTTTCGGCATCTGAGGCCATTTATTTCAATTGATTGGTAGCCAATTCGATTGAAATATTGATAATTTTGGTCTGGAATGGGATGTGAACCGACGAACACCAGAACCACCAGAAGCTAATGCTTTTCCTCTGAAGGAAAATTAAAATTCAAAACGTTTAAAACGAGATTAATAATTTGGTCGCCATTCAATACCTACTCGAATCTTACCTATATATGTAATATATAGTGAGAAAGTATTGCGATCATGACAGAAATTCGAAGTCGAGATTTTGATTTGACGTTTTCAGGACCCGCGAGCCCAAAAAGGTGGATGCCATAAATTGGACCGCGTTTGTGTATGACGATTTTAAGCATGGAGAAAAATGAGCTACGAGGTTGAAATTTTATATTTAAGTTAGGTATTCTCCCGGACAGTTAAAATAAAGCTTTTGAACAAAATTTCCTAAAAAAAGTTTGAAGTTTTTTTCCAATGGAAACAGCTTTTACTTATGAACTCCAAGTGGTTAAGTTTGGAACTAAGGTGCTATGGAAAACTAATGCACCAAAACATTTTAGATCTCGCCTTGAGCTTTACATAACCTAAAAAGCGAAATATGGCATTTTACCTATTCAACTATTGATGTATATAGAAAATATATTTGTTTCAAATAAATATTTCTTTTTGTTATTAATTATGCGATGGAGGCACAAATAGAGGATATTAAGACCCGATTTCCTGATTTCAAATTCATTTGTAAGATATATGTGTTAGTTCAAAACGGCAAAAATATAACTCGACAAAAAAATCTGGTGTGACAGCACAGTACATAAACTTTCGATTAAGGTAAGATAATGTGCTGTGCGTTAATTACACCAGATTTTTTTATTTTTGCATTCAAACATTTTTATTCTATTTTTTTTTTTCATTTATTAAAATTAATAGAATTTATATTCTTTTGAGATTTTTTTTTTTTTTTTTATTAAAAAGCTTTTTTTGATTGTCTAATAAAAAAAATTCATTTTAATTATTTTTTACTCCACTCAAAAGTTAAACACATAACAATAACGATTTTATTTAATAACATTCATATTCACATTCATAAACGCGGTTATTACAATAATAATATTAATTCGCTAAATTAGATTTTTGCATTTTATATTATCCCTATTCCTAAACACACATTAATTTCCCCCCCCCCCTCTCCCCCCACTAGCTAACTCATTCCTATATAATCGATAAAGTCAAAATGTTCATTCTATATTCATTTAAACTTGTTGCTGCGATTTCTCCTTCATCCCCACCACGTGTCTTTTCTACTCCCACCACTCGAACCACTCCCCCCCCCCTTTTCTCTCTCTCTCTTTTGCTCCTTTACACCCTCTATTATACCAATTTATAAAGTTGGCTCAGATCTTTAAGTACAATTTAAGTCTACTCGGAAATGAATGTTGACCCTCCCCACTTCCCCTTTTTTTCTTCTCGGCTTATAAACCCTCTCTCGTAATTTATTTTGATGAAAAATTTAAATTTATGTTAAATTAAAATAGATATCTAAAAATGTAAGAGTGTAAAATTTGGATTTTTATTAATCTTTTTTTTTTTTTTACTAAACAAATTTAAATTTGTCACATCGTATTTCTATTTTCTAGTTGATGATTCATAAATATTTTAAAATAGAGAAAAATATATAATTTTGGATTCACTTCAAAATAAGTCTTAAATTGAATCTATTAACCGGTGTAATATTTTAGAAAACTCATTTAAATTGTCCTGTCTTTTAAAATAAAAATTTATGAATAATAAATTCATTGTATAATATAAAATATTATTTACTGAAAGTTGATATTGATGGAGACTGTTCCCTCCTGTACTAATCAATATAGGCCTATATATTTACTGACAATATTTTTTTGCTGGCGGAATTTCTGACCATATGGTTCCTCTAGTCAATTCCAGAGATCAGACCATATGGTCACTAATCGAAAAAAAAAAACTCCTAGTCACAAAAATTCAGGGACTATTATTATTTTTTTAATTTGCCCTCTAGGCCGATGAGGCCATTTAGGGTTTCACTTTTATTTATATTTTTATTTATTGATAAATACTGATGGCTACCGGGGGATGTTCCACACGCTGATTCCTCGGGGTCACCCTTTAGGTGAAACAAATTATTTATGAAGACTGACAATCCCAATTCAAATACAGTGAACAGCAGATTTTTTTTTTAATTTCAAGTCAAAAAAAAAAAAATTGAATTATTTTTTCCTCAATCAAAGATTATATAAAGTACCTATATACTGTATTAAGAAGATTTGTAGATTTGAATTAATAAATATCTATAAGAGGATGTGTGAGCCGAGGGGGATCGAATTCTACATAAAACTACAAACAAAGGAAACTTTGTTTGTACTGAAATATATTCACGAAACGAAAGATGGAGAAAAATTTTTTTCCCACCTTTTTCCCCCCTATATAAGACTTTGACGATATCCGTTATCGATTAATATACATATTGGGGGTTTAGGCATTTATTTCTATTTAAGCCATCTAGTATCCAAATGAATTGTTTTTAAATTATAAATAAATAGGGGAGGCGAGTGCAGAAGAAAGCACTGGCAATAAAAAACAAATTCCACCTCAAAAAATCACTATAACACTGATGAGAGAAAGTGTAAGAATATTTTCTATTATTTAATAAAAATTTCTTATTAAATATTATAGGAAAAGTAAATTCTCTGTTAGGGTGGTAGAGGGTGAGGAGAAAGTTATCCATTTGCTTAAAAGTAAAGATTTTACAAAAGAAAATTTTATTTTTAAAGAAAAATACTATTTTGTTTATTAGAAGGGGTGATTTACAGCCTTTCTCACCCTCCCCCTGGGGTACAACACTTCATCATATAATTAAAAATTGGATAATTTTATAAGTATAAGTTGAGAGAAAAAAAAATTGAAAATAAAAATTTAATTCGTTATGAAAATATTCATTACCTTAATAATAAGATGACCAGACAGGGTGTGGTGTAACGAGGTTGGGGGATGAACGTCTTATTTGCACAAATCACAACACAATATAAAAAAAACTAAACACACGCGAGAGAGAGAGAGAGGGGGGGAGAGAGAGAGAGAGAGTGGAGCTGAACAGAATGACTCATGGCTCGACTCAAATTCAACTGAAAGACAGGACACGCCTGACAGGTAGGCAGCAAGCAAATCTAGTAGCATTCCTCTCTGAACGACCAAGAATAAAAATTATCAAATAAGTTCTCTATTTAAAAAAATTCTATTTACTTGCAAACTAACGGGGTTTTATTCTGATGGAAATAAACTCGAAATTAAATAACTATTAAAAGACTCACTTCATAAACCCACCATTAAAACTCACCGCAATTGAAATAAAATACTTCCATGTGTTATATTATTTATTTATTAGGGATAAATTTGAATTGAAATAATTTTTAAAGGACTTATTTTATTTACCCACCCCTATTATCAATAAATAGTTATTTTTTATTAAGGTTTTTTACTTTCTCTTACCTCTATATATGTTAATATATATAGAGAGAAAGTATTGGATTCATGTCAAAAATTCGATGTCGAGATTTTGATGGATATACACGTTTTGAGGTCCCTTGAGACCAAAAATGTGGTTTTCGCAACATGGTCTGTCTGTACCCCGTCTTTACTTATTTAAAATGATTGGTATCCCATAATCAATAAATAAAATATTTTGATTTATTTTTTAAATAATAAAATTTATCCCGCACGCATAAAATGAATTTTCAAAAGAAATACACGTTTTTAAAGTCTCTTATATACTGTATATAAAGAGAAATCTCCCATTGATTCAAATTTTATTTTTGATTTCTTTACACGGAAATTTTTGGTTAAAAATATCAATTTTAATTAAAAAAGGAATCTTAATTTTTTTAATTTAATATTTTTTTTTAATCTGGTGTGACTGGCGCACTGCACTCTTACCTTCGGTAATTGAAAGTTGTGTACTGTGCTTGTCACACCAGATTTTTTGTGTCGACATGTATTTAGTTTCCGACAGTACGGTACATTCGATTTTCAAGATATTAAATTTATATGAGAAAAATATTTATATTTTGTTAGCATGGCAACCATTTCTCTTATCTTTTCTATGGAGTACAAGAGTAAAGTGGTCTTCAGAAGATTTCAATGACAAAATGAGAATATACATTTTAAAGAGAATCTAAAACAATTGATTTTTGAATAAAAAAAAATCGTTGGGCGAATTTAGAGAAAATAGAAAAAAAAAACTGAAAAAGTGCATCAGTAAAGTACTAGTACTCTTTGGTCGATTTTGTTCAAAAGCTTCGTGTCACGTCCCAGGGGGGTGGCCTAACTTAAATATGAAATTTCAACCTCCTAGCTCTTTCCGTTCTTGAGATATTTTGTTCACAGACATACAGACTCACACACACACACACACAGACAGACCATGTCGTGTATTTCAATATTTTGAAATAGTGTCCTGACTGGGTACCAGTAAATACCTAACGAAACAAACCAAGAACAAAGCTGCCTAAAGTCCCTTCCATCTCATAATATCTCCTCCAGAATTTCGATATTAGGCTACTAAAACAACTTACTTAATTACAATATAATTTTAGCAAATGAAAATTATCGAAGAAGAGATAAAATAGGAATACTTAAATATGAGGGTTAGATAAAATGATCTTTTTTTTTGTAAATTTTTCTTAGGAGTACTCACCTCATCGCTTCCCTCGTCCCCGACATCGAGGTGCTTCGAGTCGGAGCCGTTGGTGTCGGGCGGCGGCCCGGCGCTCGCGGGGGTCCACGGCGAGGAAATCTTGCCGGCCAACAGCGCAACACCTGCAAGAAACAAATTATAGTATAAATTTCACTTGTAATAAATTCATATTTTATAAAAATATAATTTGAATACAAATATCCGATAATTGATTTAAATTTGGCATCAGATGTAACTAATTTATATTTTATAATAGATATTTAGAAAGAAAAGTGAAAACTAAGCATCTCATTCTTCCTACAACAAAGTTATACGATGGCCAAGAATCAAGGGCGGATCCAGAGCTGTTACTCGGGAGGGGTAATCTGGCGTGACAGATCGCACAGCACACAATTTTTTCTTAATTTCAGTAATTTAAAGGCGCATTTTGTATTTGTTTGCCAGAATATAAATACAAATCAATTTTTTAAGTATTTTTAAAATTTTTACATTAAAAATAATTTTTTTTTTTTTGAAAAAAAGTATTTTTTTCAAATCTCGGGAGGGGGGGAGGAAATTATCCCCTTTACCCCCCCCCTGTATCCGCCCTTGCCAAGAATATAATCATAAATATATTTTATGACGTTATAGAAACAAAATTTATTATTGTTTATAGGTTTTTTCATTAAATCTTAAGAAAATTATTAACATTATTGAAAAAAAAAATTTGTCCTTCAAAATATATGGTTTGATCAAAGACAAAGACCCCTTCTGAAATGTACAAGTTGGAAGGGGGGGGGGGGGACTCTTTGATCAAACCATATATTTTGTAGGACAAATAGTTTTTTTTGGCGAAAAATGTAGGGTACTAAACTTTCAAAAGAGAAAATAAAGTGTGGATGCTAACTTTTAGATAGCAGCTACAGAAATATTCGAGTGAGCAAGGGTGGAAATTCCTGAAATATTTTTCGCCATTTAAAAAAAAAAAAAGAGCATAGTGCATTTTATTCTGAAAATAAAAGATTTAAATAAAAACGTATCCGTAAATGATTAGTTAATTTAGAATAAAAGGAGTAAATTGGTAAGTGGTGATGTTGAGTCATCCGTCTTGATCTGGATTCATCAGAATCTGTCTGGGTGTCGTGGTCGTTGTTGTTGAGTTGAGTTGATTGGCTATTGTTCTGATATAGAAGAAGACTCAGAGGAACCAACAGTCTAATGGCTGGCTGGTCGACTTGTTAGTTGTTTGTTCTCGAAATCATGAGATATGCCTCGAGAGGGAGAAATTCAGTTACTCTTGGCGAACAAGTCAACTTTGAATTGGCTGGGATTAATAGGGAATCCAATCCGGCAAAAGAGAAAAGAGAGAGGGCAACCTATATAATAAATGGAAAATCGAGAGAGAAATACAAATTTTCTAACAAGAGACAAAAGAAAACTTTTGTTGAAATATTAGTGAAGTGGTTATTATTCCGCCCTTAATAAATACAAATGGAGTTGATTATTTATTTTTTAGAAACCATTTTTTATTTGATATGAAATCAGTAGTTTGGGGAAACCCTCCCTAGTGACCGACTTTCGTTCAAAGGAAGCAATTAGGGACTCCAAGAAGGGCACTAAAATACGCTTTATTACTCAGGGTAAAATTTATGATCTTATAATAAAATGAAAGGGGGAATACAAACACGATAAAAGAAAAAAGAAATCTTAAAGTAGCTTTGAAAGAATTGATTCATTAATAAAAAAAAAAGTATAATAATTAACTATGGTAAATATAATTCAAATATTTGTGTTCTTTGCATGTCATTAATTCTATATTTTCAACAGGCGTCAGACCGTGAGTCGGGCCGGCATGTTCTATTCCTTCTGATTTATTTTTCAGAGTATTTTGGCTTGGCTGACAAACATGCGCAATTAGGCTTGTTTCGGCAACAACAATGCCTTCTTCAGAGCTATGAACTGCATTAACAAGAATACAAGAAAATTTTGTAATTATATTCTTGTTATTGCAGTTCATAGCTCTGAAGAAGGCATTGTTGTTGCCGAAACAAGCCTAATTGCGCATGCTTGTCAGCCAAGCCAAAATATTCTGAAAAATAAATCAAGATAATTTTTAGAAAAATTGTTTTGTCTTTGAATTTAACACCTTCTGCGGGCCAAGAATGAATCTACTGTTTTATGTGTATTCAATTGTTAAGTTACTGGATTAAACTAAGTTTCGTTTAAAATTGTAAATATAATTCAAATAGGTCAATTTTACTAATCCATATTTATTTTCAAATGTTTTTCTTCTCAGTTGAAATTTCGAGGATTTTTTTTGCACAAACTCACCCTTACAATTCAGAGTTGTTTTTTGAAAGTAAAACAATAAAAGAGAAGTTTTCAAAAATATTAATACCAAAAATTTTAATATGTATCTTAAAATCAGACGAGAACAAGAGAAAAAGCGAAAGGCGGATATTATGTACTAAAAAAAAAGACTAGCTGATTTACCGAGCGGATAGACAGTCATTTGAAGAGAAGGAAAATTATGATTCCAGTCAACAGTTACAGTGATGATTCACTTTGAGAAGAAAGATAATTCTACAGTTTATTTTTATCGGTATGAATTTTGGATGTATGGGAAGAGGCTTGAAAATATTTCGCTGTGAAACCAAGAGAGTCGTTAAAATTAGGGAGCAGACAATTTTTGTGACATAATTCTATGTATAAATATTTATAAATATTATTAAAAACCATGCGATTTTAAAAAGCTCATTTCATGTTACTGTTTTGATGAAAATTTAGCAAGAGATATATTTTATTACGTTTTTTTTTTTTTTTTCTAATATTAAAATGACAAATAATATTATAATCGAGAAATAATATTTGAGAAAGAACAGAAATGATCTAGTTAAAAGGGGACCTGAGAGAAAAGAGAAAAGCCAGGAGAGCGAGTAATTTGCGAAGGGCGCCGCAGGCTACCAACAAAGCAACCAAGCCAAATGGCCTGTGCAGATTATCATTAGCAAGAGTACAAAAAAAAAAAAATAATAATAATAATAATAAAAATAAAACAAAAATAACCGTTGCTTTGTTCATGGCAATGGTAGGAATAATGCCTTGGCCACAAGGGCGCAACAGTTGAGAACATCTCAAATAAACAGAGAGACTGTAAAGCTTTCTTCCTACAATAGCACTAGAATCTAAAATATCTGATGTTGAAATCATTCTGGGTGAAAGAGGGATGAAGTACAAGAGTAAAGTGTGCTTCAGACAAATTTGAGGGCAAAATGAGAATATACATTTTAAAGACCATCTAAAAAATAATTGATTTTTGAATTTTAATTAAAATCGTTAGAGCGAATTTTGAGAAAATTAAAAAAAAATTGAAAAAGTATATCAGTAAAGTACTAGTTCACTTTGGCCTATTTTGTTTAAAAGCTTATTTTCACGCTCTAGGGGTGTATCTAACTTAAATATAAAATTTCAGCCTCATAGCTCAATCCCTTCAATTGAACATAGACACACAGACAGACCATGTCGCGAAAACCACTTTTTTTTTTTTAATTCAGGAGACATCAAAACGTGTATATCCATAAAAATCTAGACTTCGAATTTTTGACAAGAATCCAATACTTTCTATATGTATATTCTCAAAAAAAATCGAAATCAAACTACTGTACTAGGTGCACCAAATTATGAAACAAATTTGTTTCTTATATGATAAACAGAAAGGATATATCCAAAAACGTACCCTAAAAATCATTCCCTCACTATGTCCCAGGTGCTAAATTCAAAGAGAATCATGAACTTAAATCAAAAAAACCTCCTCTCTCTATATATTTCATATATAGGAAAGGAGAAAAATTCCTTACTAATTTTTTGCTATCTAAATTTTTACTTAAATATGATAGTATTGGCTGTATCTACATGAGTTATTAATTTAAAAAAGGTGAACGGAAAAATTATTCAAAATACTTTGAAACTTGTCCTTAAAAAAAACCGTCATTCCCTCACTATTTTAAAATAGTGTGATTGGAGCAAAATTTGTAGTTCTACCAAGCCCCGGTTTAGTTTTTTTAGAAGTTGGCAAAATTGCTATTGACAACATACACTAAAGTGAATGATTAAAGAAAGGATGTATTGTTGAAACTATTTTGAACATAAGTTTTTTAAAGATTACATTTTTTAACGTCATTCCCCCATCTTATTTTATAAAAAGGTAGGCGCTTATTTATTTAATAATTATAGCATATTTGTATAGGTTTCCGGTAGTAATATAGTACAGTAAAACGAACATAGAAAAGTAAGTTGTGGTTTCTGAGTTTGTGGCAATTTTGTCTAGTTACGTCATTCCCTCACCGTCATTCCCTCATAAAATTTTTTGATGTTTCAGCAAGTTAAGTGTAAAAAATGACAAGAAGTAGTAATTAACAGCCTCGGAAGCAAAACTAAAGAAAACAGAGTATGGCAGGAAAGTAATTTTTAATTAATATAACTTAAATCAATATGTTTTGTTCGTAACAATTAAATTGTTACATTTTGGATTTAATTATTATAGTTAAAAAATCGATAATAAGTTGGGAAAAAAATCGATCAACTCAGTAAGGCCAATTTCGATTTTTTTTTTTTGAGAATGAGCCATATATAGGTAAGAGAAATGAAAAAGTTCCTTCTTGAGTTGTCTGACCTTCGCCATATTATATCAAAAAAACCCTTCGCCAAAGGGGTTATTTTTTTGACTACTAATATCTGGAATTAGGTAGTAAAGCTTTAAATTTTTTTTAACTGCCGATTCTTAACTCGTCCAAACGTTGATTGTTTTATAGTAGGAGTTTTAATTTGAAATTTAATCAACATCAATTTCCAAATATAACTATATATTTCACTTTCCCTTGAGGGGGCTATACATTTAAATTCTTGTTACATATCTAACTGTACAAAAAAAAAAGTTAAATTATTGAAATTGTAATGATTATAAAGATCGAAGTTAAAAAGTTTGCGGAGATTGGTAGAAAATTCCTCAAGAAAATTTCTCTTCACTTCCTTGCCATAATAAATAAAGTTAATCGTTTAAAGATTGCACATGTCTAGTGTTTATTTGATTGCTATTCTTAAGGTGATTGTCCTTTATACTCGTACCGCAACTAATAAATCTCACTTAAACACATGATCAAGATCAATTAAGCAAAATTTATATATTATTTAATAATATAAAGCGAGTGAGAAATTTTAAAGGTCAAAATTTATGGTTGGGTAACTAAGTTATTTTCTTGAATTTAATTAATTAGATAATACAATAGTTTAGTTGCTCATCCAATAAAGCTTGCTAAACCAATAACCATAATTAGCTGGTTGATGGGAGCCTATAGCTAGGCTAGATGTTTAGTTTGCTGGCAATGTCGAAGGACAACAGCCAGCCCTGAACTTAACTTTATTCATCTACTAATAGTTAGATAAGAGAGAACTTAATAACAAGTTGAGAAATTTGACAAATTCAAAAATATCTTCAATCTATCCCTTTTTTTTTTTGTTTATTCATTTTATGTCAGTCAAGATTACATTTTTAGGATATATGGCAAGGTGTTGAAGATTATTATTTGAATATATTCTAATATCCAAGTTGAAACTATGTTCGAGGGTTGGCCAACTCCCTCTGGCGAGAGAAGCATGCTTCAGCTAACCAATTTCAATTTTTAAATTTTGGTTAAAAAATAATTTTTTTTAAATTAATTATTTTAATTTATAATATTTATTTAAATTAATTTAAATTTTTATTTTTAATAATTTTTATAAGTTGTCTTTATTAAGTAGTTAACTCCAAAAAAAGGAGAGTTTATTCCCTGGAAGTGGGTTTCTACATTACACACTAACCATAGGTCAACTAGTTAGCCATACATCAAAAAAACAGGCCCTTATGTATTTCATTTTTCATGAGAGAGAAAAACTAAGGCTAAAATAAATTATTTTTTTAAAATAGTTTTGCATTGTTGTAATAATAATGTACACTATAAAAGCATTATTGAAATAACCACAATAATAATAAAATTAATAATTATTAAAATCACAAAAGTAAAAGTTTAAATACAGTTATATTAATCAAGTAAATCAGAGAGAATTAATAATATTAATAATATAAGTAAATTTTTTAAAATAATAATCTAAAAAAAGTAAAATGGACAAAAGAAATGAATTTAAATATAAATTTTTTATTAAAAAAAAAGTTGGCAAATAAGTTAATTTATTATTTTACGAATAGAAATTGAGTTAATAAAATTATATAAAAACTCACCGATCATAATAAAAAAAGAGAAATTATTATCAATTCAAACTATTAATTAACGAAACGAAGCACATACACGTCAAAATATAAACTTGCAAAGAATATTCAAGACAGCGAATATAGAAACAAAGAACAAAGAGTACGTTAATTAAAAAAAAATATATTTTTATTATATTCAAATAATAGGCCTAGAAATAAATATAGTTTATAAAAAAAAAAATTAAATAAGCTAATAAAAAAGTAAAAAATTAAAAAAAAATATATATAAAAATTGCCCTATGAAGGAAGATTCAATTAATATTTCAAGTGTTTCAATCGTTGCTAACTTGACTGAAGTGGATGCTTAAATCAAATTTTGAATTATTGTCGCATAAAGGGTACGACAAAGGAAAATGAAATAAAAGTAAAAAATTAAATTTTAATAAATAAATATACATATATGCATTAATAAAGCATAAAAATTTGTACGACTATGCGATACCATAAGTCTTCTATAGTTTTAAATTCATTTTATTTTATTCCTAAAATATAGTTCAAATAGTAAATTCGTTCTTGCATTTTTTTTATTTGAATTAATAATTTTGCGAAACACCCTATGGATTCTGTGCATATTAAGGGCGAATAGAGTCGAGGCTAGATTAAATCTCGGATCGCCGTTTTACGACCACCGCCATGTTGCTCTTCGCTCCAGGCCGATAAATTTAAATTAAAACAACGTTTATCCGCTGGGTAATTTTATGATTTTTAATATTTTCCCAGGTCATAAACAGTTGTGTTAAATTGTGTGGAAAGACGCCACTAGAGGACGACCGGATTTAGAGCCGACCCCCACCCGCCGTCAACTCCCCCAGGGATATTTGTTTATATATATATAATCCTTGCTATATAATAAAGGTAAGCAAATTATTGCTTATATTATTATCCTACAGATTCATTTTACGAATAACAATAATAACACGAATAGGAAAGCATAAAAAATGCATAGCCCATCTTTTTTTCTCTTTTTTATTTTTTATTAAAAAAAAATATATATATATAGAGGGTCTATATATATATATATATATATATATATTAAATTCACTTTTATGATAATATTCGTTAATAATTAATGAGAAGAGAAAGAGATAAGTTAATGTGAATCATTTCTGATTAATAATTCTAATTAAAATTATTTAAGCCAAAATTATGCAATAATTTGGAATTTTATTTTTTTATCTTTCGACACCGAAGGCCGCATAGAGGTTTCTAAACTGTGAGACGCGGATCCACGGAAAGCCTCTGCGTGAAAATAGACCAATGATTTGACTCAGGGAGGAAAAATTCTATTATACAGAGTGCGGGGGGGGGGGGGGAACTTACTTATTTTAAAAGATGATAAAACAAAAAGTATTAGAGATATTTTAATTTTTTTTTATACATAGTGGTAGATTTAAATTATTTTTCATTGCTTTTTGAAAATGCTATCTTGAAGGGGGGCAGCGTTCTGCTCAAAACATTGAAAGAGTCGAAATCTGAAGTTTTGGACCAATTTGGCCAGCATTTCAGTGTCGTTCTTCAACTGATCCAGAGTTATCGGTTAATTGGTATTCACCAAAGATATGAGAAACACTCATAAAAAAATTCCCAGGGTGATAAATCTGGCTGATCACTCTAAAGTATTCAGCGTTTTAGTTTTGAGAGTGGTCAGCGCGCTCGATAGATTTATCACCCTGTAAATTTTTTTATATCCTTGGTGTATATCAATTGGCTGTAAACTCTGGATCAGCTGAAGAACGATATTCGAGATGCTATCGACAAAATCGAGACGGAAATGCAGGCCAAAACTTGAGATTTCAATGTTTTGAGCAGAACGCTTGTCCCCTTCAAGATATCATTTTCAAAAAGCAATGAAAAAAAATTTTCATGAACCACTATGTATAAAAAAAAATTAAAATGATATCTCCGATACTTTTTGTTTTAACATTGTTTAAAATAAGGAAGTTCCGGCGCCGCACCCTGTATAATGAAGGGAACCGGGGATTAAAAAAGTTTGGGAACGCTGATAGAGCCATAGGTGGTCTGGTGACCTATCATCTGTATTTTTGGGTTTTTTCAAGTTAACCTGCATGTCTTAAATTAATTACATTTTTGTTAAATTATATACTAATTAGTTTTATAGATTTGGTTTATTATATATTTCCTAATTACTTAATTAGTAAAATATTATAATTACTATAAGAAGCTAAAATTCAGTTATTAACGGAGATGTCGAGATTTCTCTTTTAACGAATTGTGAATTAATGACCTCATGAATGGATCATCATTATCGTAAAATTTTTATTTCAACTTGGAATAATTGTTTTAAATGATTGTAAATAGTCATTAAATAAAAAACTTTTTTTTTTTAGATCATAATAAGAAAATTTCTCAACAGGTGGAAAACCACTTGTTATAAATCTAATTCGGAATTCTTTTTATTAATTTCTTAACTTTTTAATATAAATCCATCAAATAAATTTTTTTTTCGCATTTTTCTGCTGGAATAACTGTAATTTTAATTTAAAAAAAAAAGAATATAAAATAAACTTTATTAATTTAATTAATTTAAATAAATACTTTATTGTTGTTGTTTAATTTGTTAATTAAAAAAAAAAAAATTATTAATTTATTTTGTAAAGCTTAGAGACCATTTTCCTTTTACATTAAGAAGTAAATTTTTATTCGTCAAACATTAATCAACGTGCGTGAGTAAATATTAAAATTAACAATAATAAAGTAGCAAAAGGAAAAAAAAAACTTCATTAGGGTATACCAGTATATATTTATATATGATTTCTTAGAATTATTGGCGAATATGCAAATGAAAAAGGAATGGAAGAAAAGGGCAACCAAAGAGTTCTATTCAATTGAGCCCTTTGAATTATTTTTTTTCTTCAGATATATAATATCTATAGGGACAATGACTTCAAAACTCGATATCAGCAATATTAGCATACACTCTTAAGAATCATGTAGTGTGCGTGAGTTATATTTATGAAAGTGAAAATGGAGGGAGACGCACAACACGTGCCTGACACAATCACAAAGGCAAAAAAGGGCTTCGCATTCCATATTCAACAGAAATGATTTTAATAAAAAAAATAATAAATAAATAGAGAAAAACCCGAATAGTTTAGAAATGAAAAAATCTGATGTGACTGGTCGCACCAGATTTTTTGTGTAGACATATATTTAGTTCCCGATGGTACGGTACATTTGAATTCAGATGTAAGATTTATAAACATGCCCAGACAGCTTGGAATATTTCAGTAATGTTGCAGCAATATTGTCAATCTTGCTCAATATTGACAATATTGCAGCAACATTGATGCAATATTGCAGCTCAAACAGCAATATTGCCGCAATATTACTTCAATGTCGCAAAAAGGCGGACATGAATATTGCAACATTATTACTGCTGGAATATTGCCGCTGCAATATTGCCAATATTTTGCAAGATATTTAATATTGATGTAATATTCCTGCAATATTGGCGATGTATGCAAGATTCGCAATATTTCGCAAGCTGTCTGGGTGGGAAAATATTTATATTTTGTTATCATGGTAACCATTTCTCTTATCTTTCTTATGAAGTAAAAGAGTAAAGGTGTGCTTCAAACAATTTTGAGAGCAAAATGAGAATATACATTTTAAAGAGCATCTCAAAAATATTTTATTTTTGAATTTTAATCAAAAATCGTACTCTTTGGTCGATTTTGATTAAAAGCTTATTTTCACGCCCTATAAGGGTGCCTAACTTAAATATAAAATTTCAATCTCATAGCTCAATTCCTTCATATTTTAAATTGAACCCTGACAGACACACACACAGACAGACAGAAAGACAGACCATGTCGCGAAAACACCTTTTTTTTTCAGGGGACCTCAAAACGTGTATATCCATCAAAATCTCGACATCGAATTTTTGACATGAATCCATTACTTTTTCTGTCTCTCTCTATATATATGTATATTAACATATACATATAGGTAAGAGAAAGTAAAACTAGCTGTTATTCTCACGAATAAAATAAAATTTATAATTTAGGCTTCCCGAGGCGAGGTTTTCGATTTCAATTCAGATTTATTTAAGCCCTTATTATCGAGAGAAGTAAGCAGATATCTTGATAAAAAATGAGCTATCGGAATATCTGAACAAATTGACTTTCTATAAAATCGATTCTATCGAGATGAATATTTTTTTAAAAAGATTTTTCAAGATCAATTTAAGACTTTATTATAAAATATATTTTATTGCTTCTAATATTTCTTTGAACGAATAAATAATCTTTAGGATAAGTAAGAGTTAAAGCTGTTCCCTTATAATTGCTAATATGCTGGCGTAAGATCGTGCCTGCTCTAGTCAATCAGTAAGCTTGTTTTGGACTATCTACGTCTGTCATTGGACTATGTATGTCCATTATTTTTTAAAATATTTTATTTCAATTTACCTATTTAATTATATATGATAAAAATAATAATTTTTTTCACTTTTAGAATAAAAAAAATCTGGTGTAATAAGACGCACAGTACACAACTAACTGATGCTCTTTATCTTCGGTAATTGAAAGTTGTGTTTTGTGCTTGTATTGTGTCGATATATATTTAGTTTTCGCTAGTAGGCCTACTGTAATTGGAATTCAAGATAAATACTCTCTATATTTCATGTATAGGGTAAGAGAAAATACAAATTTATAAACTTTGTTACGAAGAGTAAAGTGTGTTTCAAACAATTTTGAAGGCAAAACGAGAAAATACATTTTGAAGAACATCTAATTATTTGAACAAAATCGGCTAAAAGGTAGATACTAGTACTTTACTGATGTACTGAAGCACTGGATTGGAATATAGGAACGACAATACCCCCCCCCCAGGCAACTCTACGAGGAGAGGGAGTTGCTGTTACATCCTGTGGAAGGGACGTAAAGAAGGTTCCCTCTAAGTGATGCATTCTTCGAAAGGAGTAGGCTACACGCCGGTGCTGAGGGAGTCCCTCCTCAACTAGGACTTCCTCCATAGCATAGAAGAGGTTGAATAAAAAGAACCGGGTGGAATAAGAAATAGGCATTACTTCACTAGCTAGAGACGAAAGCAGGAGGAGGAGTTAGAGATAGGAAATAATGTAACTTCATGGGGTAGATGGCTACGGCCAGAGGCCGGTTGGGCTTGAGGTGTGTGGCTTCGTGCACGGAAGCACCTCGAGTAAATAAACAGGAATCCCGATAGGGATTTCAAATAATTCTTGATTTAATATTTTTAAAATAAACCAAATATTTAATCAAGCAAAAAAAAAAAAAAGAAAAAAGTCAAATGAACTTATTTTAATTACTAACAGTCAATTGAATGTTTAAATTTGATGATTATCATACGGTGGCGTTTGTATTTAGTTATTTATGAGAATCACTGGCCGTGTGTTTATAATGTAATTCAGTTGATCTTGCGTGAAATAGACTGAAAGGGGCTTTGAATGACAGCTTGGCTCCCCCAGGCTGCTAAATGAATCGTTGCCTCGTTCCAAAAATTCTTGAGTGGTTTTCCCACCCCCTTCTTGCCTTGCGGCGGACTTCCTTTTCCAATCTCCATCTTGAGTTCTTCCTTTTTCTTCTTTTTCGGGCCAACCATATCCACCCCGTAGGCAAATGTTTTACAATTAATTAAATACCCCCATTCAGCCCTTCCAACCGTTGCAAAATATCTTACTTAGTTTTCTTTCTAAATAATATATATAAAGAGAGGCAAAAAAGCCGCTTTGTTTTTACCCTTCTTATTTCATTTTCTTTTTTTTTCCCACCCCCTCCTCTTTCTCTCTCTCTCATTCACTTTCTTTCTTCTTCTATTACTTACATGACTCGAACTCTTTCTAGCTTCTTTTTTTATTTACCGTTTTATTTTATTATTATTATTATTATTATTATTATTATTTTTTAAAGTAATTTCCTAAGTTGCATATAAAAAGTCATAAGGGATGATAAAGAGGAGGCATAACTTGCTAGAAGGAAAATAAGATCCAATTGTATAAAACAAATCCTTTTGCTTTGAAAAAGAGTTGAATTTTTACTAAAGAATTTTAATATGGGAAAAAATTGGTAATTTTATTTCTCTTTTTTTTATTTAAGATCTTTTTCGGCATCTATGGCCATTTAGACCCAATCTCTATTTATTTAAATTGATTGGTAACCAATAAAATTTAAATACATTTTTATCGCATGGGAGGGGATGTGACCCGCGACCCTTGGTAGAAATGGCCAGCATGCTCATCACTACACCAAGGCCCGAGGGCACTCTAAATATTAATAGTTAGGAATTTTTTGTGGACCTATTTAGCAAAAAATAATAATATTAAAGAAATCGGAGATAAATAGACCCAAATATGGATGGAATGCATGTGTAATTTTTCTATTTTATTTCTTACTTTTGACGTCTTGTTTGCAAGAGAAGTGACAAATTTATATTTTATTGATCATTAAAAAATCAATCTATCAGTTTATTTGAAAAAATTTCAATTTATACGAAGAAATAAGTCAAATAAAGTAAGGGCATAGGTGAAATTTCCAAAAAAAAAAAAAAAAAATCAATATTTTGAAACTAATAATTTTAAAAGTGAGATAAGATTAGTTTCATGAATCGTCCTCATCAATCTAATTTATTAAAATTGTTTCAATTCATTCACTAATTAATTTAAGCAAATATGAACGAATATAAACAAATTCATACACATATTTAACTTTGAATGGGGAAATGGAAGTCAGCCAAGAAAAATAAAAACAAAAGCAGATTTAGCTGCAATCTTATTACATTTCTACAGCCAGAATATGAATTACAAATTTTAACGACATGAACCATTCCTAGATAGATCCTCTCTTCCGGCCTTGTACCCGGAGGAGCACAAAATATCGCAGAGCCCCACAACATCAAATCAATCAAAATCAAACCAACTGCTAAACACTTAACTGGGCATAGACATACCAACGACTTCAAGAAGACTTCATTAACTAGAAAAAAATTTACAGAGTAGGAAATGAAAGAGGCACCTTGGAGCTCTCTATAATTTAAATAAATAAATACAATTTTTTTAAATATCCAAAAAAAAATATTTCTATGCTAAGAATTGTTAATAATTTTTGTTAATGACACTTAATCAATTTAAATGATCATGCGTATTTTTTTTTTATTAGGTTTTGAATTAATTATCTTGGTAAAGGAGGGAAAGAGGGAAGCTATGTTGCATTTCCAATAGGCGATCTAATAGATCGACAGGTAATAAGGCGATTCCTGGGCCAAAGGTGTTAAGTGGCCATTTAGAATTCTCGGACACATCCTCTAACGCTAATTACCGATGTAGTAGCCTCAGAGGATCCATTCCGGTTCTGTGCTGGATGAGGAGGATCAGATGCCCCAAGGATCAGGGAAAGACATACACGTTCAGCAGCTCAATAAAACTAATTGCATTCGCCACCAAGGGGATGAATTATCAATAGAGAGGAATTGGAAAAACTATTAAATGCCAATTGTTTCGTAGGATGTTAAATTTAAAGACTACTTTAATTATGTTTATATATATATATATATATATATATATATATATATATGTAGTAGGGCCTATATGTAGTAAAAAGAAATCCATTATTTTTGCATGAAATTGAAGGCTTTAATTACCATAGCTAGAATGATCCGATTTAGGTCACATATGCGCCGTTTTGTTCGATAACTTGTTGCCATTTTGAAGGCAATATCATTATGCCTCTCTCATAGAAGCCCTCGTCCCTATTGGCAAAAAATTGAGACAGTCGATTTTCACAAGCCTCTCTTAAAGCGAATTTTTCACCAGCAAAATTGTTCGCCATGGACAGGAACAGATGGTAATCCTTTGGTGTCAGGTCAGAGCTATAAGGTGGATGCATAAGAACCTCCCAACCAAGCTTCCGGAGCTTCTGGCGAGTCACTATCGATGTGTGTGGCCTGGCGTTGTCCTGATGGAACACATAGTGACTCGCCAGAAGGTCCGGGAGCTTGGTTGGGAGGTTCTTATGCATCCACCTTATAGTCCGGACCTGGCACCAAGCGATTACCATCTTCTGTTCCTGTCCATGGCGAACAATTTTGCTGGTGAAAAATTCGCTTCAAGAGAGGCTTGTGAAAATCGACTGTCTCAATTTTTTGCCAATAGGGACGAGGGCTTCTATGAGAGAGGCATAATGATATTGCCTTCAAAATGGCAACAAGTTATCGAACAAAATGGCGCATATGTGACCTAAATCGGATCATTCTAGCTATGGTAATTAAAGCCTTCAATTTCATGCAAAAATAATGGATTTCTTTTTACTACACCCTATATATAATGACCGTCTCTAAGGAAAATATTTTCTTTAAAGCTCAAAGTGTTTATCTTCTTAAAAAATAACAAATCTTATTACTAGGAAATTATTTGGTAATTTTATTTAAAATAAAGAAAAAAATGAAAATGTAACTGGTTTAAATTCTATTATTGTTATTAGAGATAAGATCAGAATTACTGTAAAAATATAGGTCAATGATGACGTAGTTTCATTTGTAAATTTAGAGTAAGTAGTATAAAGAGTTAATAGCAAAATAAGAGATCGATAAGGAGACGAACGAAGCATAAGTGAAAAAATTATTGTAACGGAAGTGAAAAAAATAAAAATTCTATCCGGAAATTAATTAAATAAGTTTTATATTAGATTCAGTGATTTACTCAAAAAAAAACTCATTGTATAAAATAAAAGAAAGAGACAAAAATTCGAATTTGCCAAGGTAAGATGTATTAATATTGTGAAGCGCGACTTAATGGATTGGTGGCCCTTAGAAACAAGCATGTGGAACGTTTTCCGGTGGTCATCGATATTTATTATTAAATAAATAGTTGCCCTAAAGAGCCGCAAAGGGGAATAAAAAAAGTAATATTGTGAAAGAGAAAAACAGACTGAGTTAGTTGGATTAATTGCTAAATAGATTTTAAATTAAAGAAGACTGTTACAGATTGATTAACTTTTAAAGAGTTCTTGTTTTTTATTTTTTTAAATTCTCCGAAATCAAAATAAAAGAGCTTTGTGTGTATAGAGCACAAATTGTGGGATAATTTAAAATAAACCATGACTGATTGGCATGGTGCCTGGACGTTGGCAACCGAGGATGATCACTTCTTCTAATTGGAAGCGCAAATTTAAAAAAGATGGGAGGGATTATTTCCGAACAGGAAGTGAGGTGTGTTTATTCTACAAGTTGGCTGTCAAAGAAGGTGTTTCTTCATAAACAAGACGATCATAACGGTTCTGATGAGTCAGCTGTTGAAACCTGCTCAGGAGAGGAGAATCCGCGTGAAAAGACAAGACAGCACTTTCAAGCGCCCTTGATTATGAGCTAGCAAGAAGCAGTATGAAACAGAGTGAAGAAGGAAGAACTGATGGCGATGATAAAAAGGACGCCTAATAGTAAACTTATCCTTGTATGTATAATAAGATATGGTTACTGGTTTCGGGTATAGTGGCCCGTGGTGAACCAGAATACGGACTTCCAGAACCTGGCAAAAGGCCAAAACGGCAAACCAAGCTGTCTATTTCCAATGCAAGGGACAAGATTAGCTGTGTATTTGTGTCTGCTAGCTAAATCAATGTGCGTCCATCAAAAAGAAACTGAAATGGGGTATTCATTCTCTTATAATATTTATATTATTTTTAAATAATCGAACTTAACAACTCCTTAAGAAAATAAAAAATTTGGTGTGACTGTCGCACAGCCCACAACTTTCGATTACCGAAGGTAGGAGAGTGCTTGACACACCAGATTTTTTGTGTCGACATATATTTAGTTTCCGCCGATATATTAGAATTCAAGATGTACATTTTTTTTTAAACCCTTTTCGGAAATTTCAACCTCCTAGCTCAATTCCTTCATGCTTTAAATTTAACCCAGACCGAAGTTAAAAAGAAACTCTTTTATGAAATATATAGACCATTCAATTGATCAGTGCAAATTCAAAATTATACTTAATTCAAATAAATATAAAGATAACCCAAATCAATTATAATATTCAGAATTTGACTAAGGCCTGAATCTTCCACCAAGGACAGAAGGGGAGAATAAATATCTAGGGCTCGGGCCCTTTTTTTTAATTTTTTATTTAAGGTCTTTTTCGGCATCGAAGCCCAGCACGCTAACCCCTACACCAAGGCCCGAGGGATGCCCGGGACTTTATATTTCCAACTCTGAATTAGTTCATGAAAATAAAATATTTTCATTACATTTTTTTGTACGCTCTGAAGCGCAGGAATGGTAAATAACTTTAATTAAAAATTTTAAAATTCCAATCCAAGCAGAATCAAATAATAGCCCTAATATTTAAACAGTATTTATTTCTATAATTTACCTTTTATATGCATTGATTAATAGAAAAACTTTTCTTTAAGATACAAAGAATTATTTTAAAGAAAGATCCAAGTGAAATAAAAAATTCGGATTTAAAATTTAACTTTTTTTGGGAGGGGGGGAGAGAGCCCTAATATAGTAAAACATTGCAGATATCCGCCTATATTTTTGGCGGTCCTGCTTCCACCTTTTGAAAATCCCTATACTATATTTAATTTTACTTTCCCAACTAATTATATACAGGTGTATAATATTAGGGAAAAAATTTAAGCCAAACTCAAAATTTATTCTAAAAGCACCAAATCCAGAACCTAACGAAGTCATTTTATAGGAAAATTTTTAAATTTTGCAAAAAAAAAAAAAAAAAATATTTCCAATTTCATCACTTCTAAATTTGACATCATAAAATGTCTTGATCAAGAAATTAAGTCCATTATCTAAATTTTTGAAATTTTAAGATAATTCTCTCTCACCTCCTTGACAATGCAAATAGAATGTGGATCAAAGATGAAATTAAAAGTAAAAATTTCTTCATTTCTTATTAAGATATATAAGATGAAGCCGTTAAAAATGAACAGTTAGAAGAATGAATTCTATTAAAAATTTCTCTAATTTGAATTTAACACTTTTATTTAAAAAAAAAAAAAACCTTATTATGTTAATATAACAAGAAATAACAAGAATGTTAAAAGGAATATAAATCATTCATTATATAGCGAAAAATTTTCAAATGTGTTCCTTTCACATACGAGATGGAGTTCTCAATAGGCTGTTTCAATTTTTAAAATAAATTAATAATTTTTAAAATCATTAAATAACATTGAAACAATTTTATTTTATTTTTTATGAGTTTATATAACAACAATTTTCCTAATTAGGGGAAATTAAAAAGTGAAAGTAAATAAAGTAATTTAATATTTAAATCGTAGAATTGAATTGCAGTATCACGTCCGTTATTTTTAATTAACAAAGCAATAATAAACAACAAGTAAATAACTTTATATAGTTAATTATTGCAATTTCTATTTTATATATTGTTCGGTAAATAATCTATATGAAATAATTTTAAAAATGGAAAAGTTAAGCCTATTATTTAATTAGAAAAAGAAGTATAGAGTTAATTTATTAATGAGTTCAAGATCAACTATAAAAAAATATATCCATCAAAATCTCGACATCGAATTTTTGACACGAATCCAATACTTTCTCTATATATTAAGATATATAGGTAAGAGAAAGTAAAAACCAATGGATGTCTATATTTCAATGGGTGGTAGGTATATGCAGGAAGACCCCACCCTATGTAAAAAAAGTAAAAAAATCAAACACTTCAAAGCAAATTTTCAATTAAAAAAATCAAGCTATATGTAGTTGGAAATAAAATTGTTTTGCTTGCTCCCTCTTCAAAGACAATGATGATCTCAATAGAAGAGATAGCGCAATCACAAGATAAGAAATCTGGTTTGACTAGTCACATATCTCGCGCATGCGCACTTCAAATCACGCATGCGCACAGGCAAATGCCAGTAGAATCCCTAAAATTCGTATCGTCACGGGACTGAAGCGTCGATAACCGTCGGGATGGTTCGGGAGTACAAAATTTAAAAAAATTAAAATATTAATAAGACTGAATTGTAGTAAGGAAAAAAAATATAATAAGAGAAGATCAATTTTGCTCTCTCCTTTCCTCATTTCCTTTCACTGAAAAGGTTAAGAGAATGAACGAGAAAAACTTGTCTCTCACTGGCTCTCTTTCCCTTCCTGAAAACAGTACGAATTCCAGTCGGGATTTTTTTCTGGTGAACGGCAGGCTTATAGGAATCATCGGGAAATACGAATAATCGAGCTATATATATATACGCGAAGATAAGTTTTATTTTTATCACAGGTTCTTAAATATATATCTAAATTCTTGTTTCTTTTTTTTCTAATGCTTTCATATGTAAAAGAAGTAGTTTTATCTATCTTCGGTAATAAAAACTTACATTTCATTTAAACAAGTTTAATTATTATTCATTAAGAGTTTCTAATAAATGATTTACACGTTTTTAGGACAGATGAGTTTAGAGCCATGTGTGTGTTTAATTCAGTGGATGTATTTAATTCAATTTGATTGTGTTCTAAAAATGGCAGCAGCCCACGAAATGGGTTCGCAGGAGGTTAGGTAGTTGTCCTTTCACGAGTTGGAGACGAGACAAGACAACCTCTTCGTTTCAACTTTGTTAATTTTGTTGAGTGATTTACGCGACCGAGAATGAGTCAGAGGGTCTTAAAAGTGAGATAAATAAACACATACACACAACGAACAAGAATACCCTAGAAAATACCCGTGAAGCCGAAGAGCAAGTTGGCAAGTGTCAGGGTTTTAAGTTCCCTTAATCAAACACCAGCAGATTGAAATTTACAAAATACGATTAGTAAATAATTAGAATATATAAAGCTATCATCTTTTTTTTATTCATTCATTCATTCATTCATATATTCATTCACTAAATGAGTGTATTTATGTAGTATGGATAGATTCTGTATTCAGCCTATTCATTTCGAAATAAAGTTGCAATGATTAATGATATTATGAAATCCAATGAAAAGCGAGAAAATGAATCAATGAAAAATGAACAGCGTGAATTTTTTTTTTTTTTTTTTGGAGTTTCAATATAATGTTAATTTGGTTTGAACTTTTCAAGTCTTTCAACTAGAGTTAGATCGTTTATCAGCAAAAGCGGTTCTTAAATTGAATAAGAAGTCGAAAATACTGACTGGCAACCAACGAACGAATCATTAAGAGCTCTGTCCGATGGCCTTTGCCATTTTTTCAGCTGACCCAAGAAATAACAATTAATCATAAATAGACGATGCATTATTTTTTTTATGTCTAAATATACAAGTTTATTATTTATAAAAATGATATGAATAAATTATACTTTCGATATATTAATAAAAAAAAAAAATCATTAGATTATTAATAAATTTTTGAGCTCTGGATTCAATTTAATTCAATTTACTAATTTAATCACGCAATAAAACTGATCGATTAAGTCAACAACAAATTAATTAGATTATCGAAAGTTAATGCAAGGATTATTTCATTGGCCGTACAGGCACATTGATACGATACCTCCTCAAATAAATATTCTGTGAAGGTAATTTTATATCCTACTAGCCGCAGCACCCGCTTCGCGCCTAGCCGGGGGACTTCCCCCCTCCCCTGGACCTTTCTCAGCTAGCTCGGGCCCGCTTGCGGCGGTCCCTCAACTATTCTTAATTATGAAAAAAAAATTATTATTACTATCCCAATCCAGTGTCCTGCTTAAAAATTTGTTTACATTCATAGAATACATACATAAATGAAAAGAATACCTAAAATTTCTCTATAAGTTTCCTATGGGAAAAATTTTAACTTTAGGGAATTAATAACTCAAAAAGTTATAGGAATTTCGGGATGAAAATAATTTTCGTGTAAACCCTAAAATAGGGATGGCGAGCGAGCCTTTTTGAGACGTGGGTCAAATTTTGTTCATATTTTTTTTTAGTAGGGCCTCCTAGCTCGTGGGTCACTAATGCCCATTTGCAGGGCTGGGTTTAAGAGTATGCCGTCTATAGGCTAAAGTCCTTTCGCCGCCCCCGAAAACAAAATTGTTGCCGCCCTGCAGAAATTTTTCCTCCTTCCGTGGAAAATTTTTTGCCCTACCCGTGAAAATCATTTTACCTTTTTTTAGGAAAACGAAATTTTTGCCTCCTTGCGCGAAATTTTTTTCCCCTTCTGTGGAAATCATTTTCTCGCAATCGTGGGTCAGTGTCTGACCCACGGGTCATAGGTTCGCTATGACTGTCCTAGAAGGTCCTCTTTAAGTAAGTTATATAAAATTTCGTTTCAAAATTCCAACGGCAAGTTGGTCAAACAGAGCGTGACAGACAGACAGACGGACATTAGCGAATTATATAAATAGATAGATCCTGCTGTATCTAACCATGGAGTTTTTTTTTTAGCACTGATTTGAAATTATAGGATTAGAAAGACCCCTCCCCCCTCTAAAGTCGCTTTCTCGTAAAGCACACTAATGCCAGGTCTGAAAAGAAAAGAAAAAAATATTTTTTTGTCAAGAGAGAAGAGAGTAACAGGGCATGACTATCTAACATAAATCACTGGATTGTCGAACCAATTGCTCTTTACCCGATAGAATTAATTTTATGTTCAGAATTCAAAAGTTGAATGGCTAAATCTGTTCGGTCATTTTGTGGAGTTAAAAAAATATTAATTATTTTTTAACTAACTAACTAAGCGAAGGAGGTGCCGAAAATTAAACAAATTAGTGTCGACCGAAAATACCTGATATTATAATTGTCAAAATGGTCAAACGAGAAAGAGAGAAGAAAAAGTGGCGTAAATTGCAGGTGGAGGCGACTCGGACTCCAATTGTCTCTAATTGGAGAAGTTGCCTTTAGCCTTGGCGGCAGTTTGATGGCAGTTGCCAAGCTGGCTGTTAATTTCTTAATTGGTTCGTTAACAGGAGCCAACTCCTCGTAATAAGGAACCTTTAAACTAATCAGCGTAGAAATTATTTATCCACACACATTTTTAAACAACTCGCTTTATTTTTATTTTTTTAAGTTAAAATCAATTAACTAAATAATTATATAATAGATACTGTCACGAATAGTCCAAAAATATAATTCATTAGATTTTTGTGGATTTATCATTTGAGTTTTAATTGGCTTTTTCAAAAACTTTATTTATTTTTTTGTTCAGATTAAAAGGGGAATTTACACGCCACTTTTCTATTAATATATATTTAGTATTCGTTAAAGATATTTCTAAACAAATTTGGAATAGGGACATATAAATAAATAGCACATAATAGTAATTATTGAAAAACCTTCTTAGCAGAAATATGCATAATTTAATTTTGTAAGTTATTTAATCAAATAAAATAGCATTTAAAAAAATATATCAATCTTATATACATGTATATAAAAAAATGAATTTAAGATTAAAAAATTCAGAATTTCAATTTAAAAATTAATTTATTAATAGTTTTCAAGATGATTTTAATTAGTTTTGAAAAAGTTTAATGGGACTAAGATTTCAAGAAGCCCTCGGGGCCTGGTGTAGGGGTTAGCGTGCCAACCTCGTATACTAAAAGTCGCGGGTTCGGACCCCAGGCAGTCCGATGATTTTATTTAAGCCATTTGGATACCAAATGGCTTAAATAAGAATGCCTGGACCCCAAATATGTATATATTAATCAATAACGGGTATCGTAAAAGTCTTATATGACCTGAGTTGCCGAAAAGACTGTGTCAATGTGTGTGTGAGTGTGAGTGTGAATGAGAAAAAAGTGTCAGTGTTTTTTTTTTTTTTTTGTAAAAAAAAAAAAAAAAAGATTTCAAAAAAAATTTTATATTGCTAGATTCAAAATATAGGGAAAACCCTAATATGGGAGTTCCAATATATTTATTTAAAAAAAAACTACAATTTTTCTATAATTGTAAATTTAAATTAAAATTCATACCAACCAAGGAAATAAATATCTTCAAATTAATTAATAAATAAAAAAGTAAGCCTTCCTAGATAACATTAATCATTTTCAAAAACTAGTTTCAGGAATTCAAAATTAATTAATTAAAAAGAGATAATTTTTTTTTAAATCGAATTCATCTCTTACCATCATCAATAAAAAAAAAAAAAATTTTATATATTGGAATAATAATTTCTTTGATTAATTCACTTGAAGATAATCATTCAATTAGAACCAAAACAAATAATCTCACTTATGATATTAATGAAGAATGTCAGTGCTAATTAAAAAGAGATGGGAGATCTCTTATTAAAATAATATTCATGACATGCTTTGTAAAACAAGTTTTTCATTAGTCATAATCAAGTACGAATAATACCAATGGGAAATTAATTTAAAAAAAAATAAAAGAAGGCATTTATATAAAAGGAGAGGGGGAAATTAGAAAGGGTTGTGATTAAAATGAGGGTGGAGATATAGTGAGTGATAGAGAAGGGAGATCCTCGCCATAATAGAATATCATATATCAATTACACCTTTGATGTTTATATATAAAAAAAAATTAGCAGCACATTAGGTACATAATAGAGGGGAAGTGATTATCATTAAATTCATTAAATTGTTTGTTCATAATTAGTCAATCCAAGCTGATATGATGAACAACTCGAGTTAGAAATTATAATTAAATAATTCATTATTATTATTATTATTATTATATGTTTAATCTAATTTTTGTTTGTCCCGTGAAATAATTTATACAAGCCTATATACTATATAGTTAATGCAATCAGTAAATTAAATACTCATTAAAGAGAAAATTTTAAACCCATTAAAAATAAATAAAATTCTTTAAACTTGATTTGTATTCTGTTTGATTTATAAAAGGGTTGAGTGTAATTAAATAGAAATAAACAAGAAATCAATTTGCCTACAAAAAAAAAAAAAAAATTAAATTAAGAATTTTTTCTAAAAAGGAGATTTATGAAAACTATCGAATAAGCTCATTTTCTTAATTAAGATTATCATTTGAAAGCTTATTTTCCCTGGGATGGTCCTCTCCCAGGTCCCATTACACTGCCAAAATAAGTAAATGAACTATTTTCTAATAAAATAAACGAAGAAGGATGGTCTAAGAATAATGCCGACGTTCAACTATCAATTATTCTAAAATCAAAGCGAAAATATCTCAAAAAATATTAATTAACTTCGTGAATCAAATTTAAGTACATTAAAACTTCAATTTACTTAATCACCTGAGAATATTATTGACTGAAAAAAAGTGCCTAGAAGTGAAAGGGCAGAAAAAAAAATCTTTTTGTGCAACTCTCCCATCAAACTCAAATACTAAATAAATCCCTGACAAAACAATATTTTTATAAATTCAGCTAACAATACACTAAAATATTTTAACAAAAAAGAAATAAATGAAGTAATAATGAATTTGCTATTCAATTTATATCAGGTAGAAGGTCTTTTAACTAACTATTCAAAACTTTCTTAAGGGGGTGTAGGTGCGGCGTCTAAACGAACTTTAAAAAAAAATCTGGTGTGACTGGCGCACAGCACACAACTTTCTCTTACCTTCGGTAATCGAAAGTTGTGTACTGTGCTTGTCACACCAGATTTTTTGTGTCGACATGTATTTAGTTTCCGGCAGTACGGTACATTTGATTTTCAAGGTGTAAAATTTATAAGTATGACAAAATATTTATATTTAGTTACCATGGCAACCATTTCTCCTATCTTTCCTATGGAGCACAAGAGTAAAGTGGTCTTCAGAAAATTTCAATGGCAAAATGAGAATATACATTTTAAAGAAATCTAAAAAATAATTGATTTTTGAATTTTAATAAAATCGTTGGAGCGAATTTTGAGAAAATCGAAAAAAACTGAAAAAGTGCATCAGAAAGAAGTACTCTTTGGCCGATTTTGGTCAAAAGCTTCGTGTCAGGTCCAGGGGGTGCCTCACTTAAATATAAAATTTCAACCTCCTAGCTCTTTTCGTTCTTGAGATATTTTGTTCACACACACACAGCACACACAGACACAACAGACAGACCATGTCGCGAAAACCACTTTTTGGATTCAGGGGACCTCAAAACGTGAAGATCCATCAAAATCTCGACATCGAATTTTTGACATGAATCCAATACTTTCTCTCTCTATATATATTAACATATACAGGATATAGGGTAGAGAAAGTAAAAAACTAGACTATTATTAGGAATTTTTCAATGCGGTTTTTTTTTTAATGAATTATATTCATAAGGGATTATTGGGACAGAGAGTTATAATCTTTTTAATGACTTATTAAAAAATTAGGAATTATTTTTTGTTATCAAGCTAATACAGCAAACAATCTGTCCCAATAATCTTAAATTTTTTTTTAATTTAAAAATGAATTTATTGTTATTATTAATCATATATTAATTAAGAAAATTTTAAAATAAGCTTAGATGATATATTTAAAAATTATGTGTTAAATAGTTCAGCACTCTTGCAAAAGATGGTAGACTAGTCTATCAGCCGATCCCCTATTAGCCTATATCTGGTCTATATTTATATGCTTTTATAAAAAATACATAATATATAATAAATAACATTTATAAAGTATTCATTCTTGAAAGATCAATGAAAATCAACCAAATGCAATAAATATTATTAGCTACCTTTCTGACATCTCTTGGCAAATTATCGTAATTGGAATTTTTTTTTTGGCTTACTATATAAGACACACAACGCCCTCTTATCGGGAAAAACATGCGTAACATCTACATCCTGAACCCCCTTAATGATTATGAAAAGAATCTAAAAATAAATATATATTTATTCTATTCAAACAAAAAAGGTCTTATAGAGCTTTAGGCCCTTTAAAGCAGTAGCATAATGGGGTGAGAGCGAAGGGGCTCTCGCACCTCCCTTCCCTGGGAGCCCAAAAATCTCTGGCGCCTCTCTAAACCGACAATGGCGCTCTACAGGAACATAAGCTTTATTTTTTGAAATATTGAGAAAGCCGAGATTTTCGTCCCCCTCTCCGCCCTCACGGGTTTGTTACGACGTAGTTTAAATATAAGTTCGGAGTGTACGGTACAAAATAATAACCTTTGGTTTTTTTTTCATAATATTTCAAAATTAATTGTCTTGACTGCATTTCCTAATGGCCGAGAATTCTAATATTAATGGTTAAAAGGTCGATTAGTTGATTGACTCTTTCCCCTTCCACTTGAGCCTCTCGATCCATCATCCAACTTAAGCTACTCTGGAGACATGTATAATTCATCAAGGTCGACATTATATTTGCGACATAACACAAGAGATATTAAAGGAATCGTTAGCCAGCCAGCACCGGCACAGATCAAGAGGATCTCCAATTAACCAAAATACATATTCAAATAGGTTTAACAAATAAGAATTTAATAAAAAAAAAAACAAATAAATAATTCCAAGGAAATGGCTAAAAGAAATTCATTAATATTTAAAAGACATATGTTAACAATGTCAAGAGAATTAATGCAAGAAATGCTGCTCTATATTTAATCACTTTTTTTTCTATTCTTAACTATGATACCTCAAACTTATTATGGAATTTTCCTTTTATTTCTTTTTAATTAAAAAATAATTTATTTTTAGATTCCACCGTAATGTTTAATTTAACTATTAAATGTGAGATAACTGGGAGATTTGTTTGTGGGTTCAGTACCTTGGCTTTCAAAATTAATATAATTAATTAGGGCTGACTCTTTTAAAATATAACGAGAGCTCTGGTCATCCAAATACTCCTTGGAATAGAGGAAATTTTATTTTTTCCCCTCCCAAAGTAAAATGGGCAAAATTCTTTTATTTTAACACCTTTTATTTTCGAAAATTATTTTAACTATTTTATTATTTGCTGCTCCAGTAGATGCTCTTCCTAATTTGGAACATCAACAGAAACTTCTCTCCGAAAAATAATAGAATTTTATTTTATATGAAACACACGGCAAATTTCTTGCAAACACCCACAATCCAATTAGATTTAATCTATTAACTGAGGGTTGAAACATAATTTATTTAAGAGAAATTAAAAATACTAGGTCATAAGTTTCTATGATTTATTATAAATTAACATTTTTAACACTTTGACACTCTTGTGGCATCTTCAGAAGTTTGATTTCATACATGGAGTGCCAAAGTGTTGCTAATGTTAATTTTTAATAATTCATTGAAACTTATGACCAAGTGTTATTAATTTCTCAAAAAGACTTTCAAAAATTAAGCTCAGAGAAGACAAGAATTATCAAAATTTCGAAGTTGAATTTTTTAAAGAATAGGCTATATGTTGTATACGAGAAAGTAAAAAGTGAAGTTTGAGGCACTGATTGAGAAAGAGACCGCCCGCCACACGCGGACTCTTGTTAGGTATTGTATATGAGTTTCCAATTTGGAAAAAAAAAAAAAAAACTAAATATCAATGAAGGAAGCCCACCGGAAGCGGGAAGCGCATCTAGTCTTTTTTTATTGTTTCATTGAGGCTATATTTTGAATTTTATTTAGATCTTATAAGAAATCTAAGGTTGAGTTACAATCTCAGGGATTAGATGTCATCCATTACTAAATTTATTTATCCGGCCTTCTTTATTAAAAATATAGGGTAAGAGAAAGTAAAAATGAAAGTAAATATCTAAGGGGGACCAGGAGGAAGAAATTTGGCTGACTAGGTGCCCACCGAAGAGGGGCGACGCAACTAGTTAAGTTCAAATGAAAAAAAAAAATACGAGAAACAAGGCAGCCAATTGCATGAAAAAAGATATAGATATAAACTGCAAGAATATTCCTATACTCATGTTTGTAATACATATGCTAAGCCAGTGGTTTCCAAACATGTTATCAAAAAATATTTAATCGTATGACGCCTCCCCCTCACCCCCATATTATAAAATAATATAAACACAAAAATTTTTATATCGAAAAAATTTATTAATAGTAACGCAAACAAAAAAAAAATGAATTATATCGAGTTAGAAATTTAAATGTCTCTATCATTCAAAACCCTGTAAAACCTCACATAGATTAAAAATTTCCATTTATAAATCTGTGCTAAGGGAGTCCCTTCTCAAACTAGGACATCCTCCCTAGCATAGAAGAGGTTGGATAAAATGAACAGGACACCACTTTCCCTTCAAACTTGATAAAAATATTTCTTTTATTTATTATTTTATTTATAAAACTTTAGCCATCATATGGAAAATTGCTCAAAATTGCTCACTGTGGCTAATATTTGCGCCTCCCTAGGGAGGCCTCACAGTTTGGAAAACACCGTGCTAAGCTATGCTAGGTAGGCCTATCTATTAATGCATCCGACAAACTTGTCCTGACTCGCATTCTGACTGACCCTTGCAAGAGAGTCAAGCAGAGAGAGCCAAATCAATTACCTTTATTATTTGTCTTTAAATAGTTTATCAAATTAATAAAATAAATGCAATTATCACCTAGAAACAATCTTCGGACCACTTGTTATATTCCCACACTGACTCATTTGAATATATTTGAATATATTTTTATAAAATCACAATTATGTTTCGACCTATATATAATAAATAATAATTTTTTGAGCATGCATTTATATTTCTAGTATTTAAATTAATAAACCAAGTATTAATAAACGTGGAGAGATAAAATTTACCTCAAATGCCGTTCAAGTTTAGAAGGAACGCGAATTTTTTACAGGAGCCCAGCAGAGGCACGTCTACCCCAAGCGACGCCATGATCCAAATGAAGGTTGGAATTTTTAACACGGAAGGTGCTTCACTTATCACTGCTCCCCCTCTACTGAAGCCTCTTTGACTTTGCTATTAAATATAAAGGATACTTTTCTCATTGACTTAGCGTGTAGACTCGAATTGCAGCTGCCCTATGAGATTAGATAGCCAATGGGGTGCGACCTCCGGGCTAGAGCATCCGAGAGTGGGGGGTGGGTGGGGGTGGGGACGGAATCCTATAACTAATAGATAATTGGCAAAGATCCAAATTATTTCAATTCGAAAGAATATAAATTATTAGAAAATTATTTTAAATAAGGAATTTAGAGAAAAATAATTTTATTTAATAATTTAAAAAAAAATCTGGTGTGAGTGGTCGCACAAGAGTGAAATACAAGAGTAAAGTGTGGTTCAAACAATTTTGAAGGCAAAATTAGAATATACATTTTAAAGAATAACTAAGAAATAGTTTATTAATCAATTTTAAGACCTCGGGGCTTGGTGTATGGGTTAGCGTGCTAACCTCGAATACCAAAAGTCGCGGGTTCGGATCCCAGGCAGTCCGATGATTTTATTTAAGCTCATTTGGATACCAAATGACTTAAATAAGAATGCCTGGACTCCAATATGTATAATAATCAATAACGGATATAGTAAAAGTCTTTTTTTTTTAATTTCCTTTGGCCTCTAGCACTAAGCCATTCGGCCCCAAACAAAGTGATTACAAAAAATATACATATAAAAATAAGTAAAAGGATTGAATTACCGAAAAGACTGTGTGAGAGTGTGAATGAGAAAAAAGTGTGCGTGTTTAAAAAAAAAAAAAAAAAATGAATTTTAATCAAAATCATTTGGAGAAAACCGAGAAAAAAAAAACTGAAAAAGTACATCCGATGGCCGATTTCGTTTAAAACCTTCGTGTTACCTGTCTGGGAGGTACTTAACTTAAATATAAAATTTCGTTCTTGCAAAATTTTGTTTACAGACAGATACAGGGGCAGACAGACCGACCATTTGCAGGATCCACTTTTGTGGACGCAGGGGATCTCAAAACCTTTATCAAAATCTCGACTTACGAATTTTTAACATGAATCAAATATTTTCTCTCTATATATCTATTTCGAATAAACGCTAATGTAGGGTTAGGGAATGAGGGGTTGTCTACTGCACACAATATCAGTGTTTACTTTGTATATGAAAGAGTTAATCATCTGAAACCCCAAAGCTTTTACTTTTTGTTTGAATATCACATTTAGTAATCTTGTAGTTTAGTTTTCAAATTAATACAAAGGTTAATTACATAAAGTAATATAATCGTTTTATATTACTAATTAATTATGAGTTTTTCAAACGAATAATCTCTGAGCTCCTTTATCCGATGTGTTAGAAAAGAGAATTTATAATATAATCTGTATGGAATCAGAGCAACAGGTATGAAAATGTTCTTGAATAAAATATTCCGCCCTTTTAAAGTATGAAAGTGAACTAAATAAATATATAGAATTTAATAAAAATGATTAATCATTTTGAAAGCAGGAATGTCAAGAGCGCAAAAGGGAGACTTGACGATAAGGGCCATTTCATTTCAAGGGATAAACGAGGGGTGGAGTCTCTCTTCTCTCTCTCTCTCTCTCTCTCTCTTCATTTGGCTGCCGGCTTTTTCATTTACTTTTTTTTTCATAAAATAATATTAAGTCGAAAACGAGAAAAATGAATTCTAAAATTAAGCTTTCTATAAAAATTCAGTACGAATCTAAAAAACAATTCATCTAATGATCATCGCTTTAATTGAATTTAAGAATTCAAAAACCTATAATAGAAATTTCCCCCCCGTTTGACGATTATCTCTCTTGCTTTAATCTATTTATTAAAGTGAGATCTTTTTTTTTTTACAGATGATTCAATTTGAAATTAAATTTCCCCGTTTTCACGAATTAATAATGCACGGAGCATCTCTCTACCCCCAATGATCTTTGAGTCGTCACATCATAGAGAGAAATTGTACCCTGCTGCCGTCTTTTATCTTATCTTAATGTAGCTAAAAAGTTAAATTAAGACTAGGAAGTGTTTGTCGTGGATTTGTTCTAAATGTCTGCATTTGCTAGGCCATTAAGTGTGCCACTATTTCTCCTTCCAGGCAACCTTTCACGACTATTTTACTTTGCATTTAAGACATAGATATATATCAAGATCTCTAGTCGCTACTTAGTTTGATAAATTTTCACAAAGCATATTTTAAGAAAAAAGAATAAATTTCTATCTTTAAATCTTTTAAATATGGTTAAAAAAAATAATTTATTTTTACTTTCTCTTACCTCTATATATGTTAATATATATGGAGAGAAAGTATTGGATTCATGTCAAAAATTCGATGTCGAGATTTTGATGGATATACACGATTTGAGGTCCTCTGAATCCAAAAAAGTGGTTTTCGCGACATGGTCTGCGTGTGTGTGTCTGTGAACAAAATATCTCAAGAACGAAAAGAGTTAGGAGGTTGAAATTTTATATTTAAGTAAGGTACCCCCTTGGGACGTGACACGAAGCTTTTGAACAAAATCGACCAAAAAGTACTAGCACTAAAATCTGCTGTGACAAGCACAGAACACAACTTCCGATTACCGAAGGTAAGAGAAAGTTGTGCGCCAGTCACACCAGATTTTTTAATTAATATGTATAGATGGATGGAGAAGGGTAAAATAAAAATTATTTTTATTTGAAGATAGAGAAGATATGTATGTCAAAATAAATATTTTGAGACAAACAATTTATTTAAATTTATTTTATATTTAATTTATTTAATTATAAACACAAATTGGCAAAATTAAAGCTGTTTGAAAAAAATTTTTATAATTTCTATCATCAAGATTGCAATTTGAGGAGGCGATAGCCGAGGGGATAAAGCTGTTGAGCTTATAATCCTGATTGAAGACAATTGGAGTTCAAATCTACCTCAAGGAAAATAATTATCCAATTCTATTTGAGATTCAGCCTCCTCCTGAGGAAGGAATCGGAAACCCATCTCAGTATTATTCCCATGAAAGTTAATGCCCAGATTAACTACAAGGTTTCAGGTCTGATACAAATGATTGAAGAGAGAATGATGCAAAAGAATAAAAGATGATAAAGTTTACAATGAATAACTAAGAAAAAGTTAAAGGAAAAAAAGTAGTGACGTTTTCGGTTCTAATTTGGTATCGTTCTCACGATAAAAAAGCGTTCAAAATGATACAAAAATTTAATTTCCTTATGAAGATGGTTCCAGCTAGAAACGAAACGTCGCTCTTGAATAAAACAATTAAAATTTCTTTCTTACTACCTGTCTGGTCATAGTATGTTAATCTCAAGATTGTAGATTCATACATATAATAGAGAATTTAAAGGTATACGAAATTTGGAAGAGTTTTAAAAAATAATTTAAAAAGAAAGAAAAAACTTTATGCAGCATGGTAAGCCTATCAGAGGTTGTATCGCAGATTAGCATAATCCCTTTTCACTTCACATAAATAGCTCATTAATCAACATTCATGAAATTAAAACGTGAAACGTGAAACAAAATAAATAAATTTTAAAATCTAGATAAATATTTGATATCATTTTAAACTGATGAAAAAAAAAGAGAAAAAAAAAATTTATAAATGCATTTATAAATTAAGATGGTGGGATAAAAGCTTGAAGATTGATGTCAGAATAGAAATAAGGAAGTAAGTTATTTTTGTAATTTATTTTAAGTTTTGCCGACGTTTCGAAGAATTAATTAGTTTTTTTTTTCCATCTAACATTATTTTTAATCAGATCCAATAGGGATGCTCACATCCCGAGTAACCAACTGAACACCTGACAAATCACGAGTTAAAAGGGATCGGAGTTCTGTGAAATGTTTCAATTAAATTATAAAGTCACATAAAAATTACTCATTGCGTCCTCATTTAGATTCATAAAATAAAAAGTCCTTGAATTTTAAATTGAAAAACAAGAACGTCTTCTTAAAATGCTTCAGATGTAATAAAAAGGCTTAAAAAACAACAAATTTTATAGGTAAGATATGGAGGGATAAAAAGAAGAAAATTTGTCTACGAACGAAAATTTATTTAACTGGGAAATAATTTTTTATTATAACATAATATTTATTAAGAGAAAACCGTGATCACAAATTTATAAATTAATTTAAGCTTATCTTGGATAATAAAATAAATCTTCAGAGCTTCCAAAAAGATAATCACCACATATACACTCTTTGAATATAATATTATAATTTAACTAGTGATTAGAGAAAATTTTGTTTTTTCGAAAAGGAGAGGTAAGGGCAGGAACTATTTACCCCCGCCCTTAGTCTTTTAGGAAGTTATTAGGAGCGCCACCCTCGTAATTCCAACAGGCTGTGAGGATATCCGAGATAAACAGACAATTAACAAATTTCTATAAACAGTATAACAGATATTTCTATGTTGGTCAATTATAGAGGAAAAAAAATTTAATTAACAATTTTAATAATTTTTTTGTTTGAGAGATTAAATTATTTTATTATTATTACAATTGAGTTTAATTTTTCAAAAGGAGACAAATGCTTTTTAATGGAGAAATTTTCTAATAAAAAGAAATATTGAGCTTCAAATGAGCAATTGGGGCCCGACATTTTTTCTCTCCTCTCCATAACATTCTCTATAAGGAGGCGAAAATTTCATCCAGAAGTTGGTCAAAGAGTTACGAAAATGTTTCTTGACCTATTTCCAATGGAAGAAATTATAACTTCAACAATTAATAACTCAAATAGTTATAGGAATTTCGAGGTCGAAAATAATTTTTTTGTAATCCTTCGCCCCTTCTGAGCATTTAAAATTTCATCGGGAAGTTGCCCAAACAGAGCGTAACTGAAACTCAGACAGACATTAGGGAATTATATTAGCTAAAGTAAGCTTAAGTTAATTTATAATTTTATTTTGATCACGATTTAGTCTTAATAAAATATGCATAAAAAATTGTTTTCCACCTTTTCTTTGTGCTATGCATCTACCTTAAAATATTTGATATATTTAAAAGCATAAGATTAAAGACCTATAAAAGATTTCGACAAAACATTTTATTTTCATATCCAGCCAAGAAGAACTAGTAGAGAAGAAAAGTAATAATAATCAATTTAGAATTTGATTATATTATCCCAAAATTAACTTAAAGAAAAAAAATTAAATACAATTTAGATATGGACGATGTTATGCACGAAGGAACCAAGCGCACAGTAAAACAATTGTAAACAAAACCAATGTCAATGATTTTTTTTCTTGTTTTATTCAAAAACAAGTGCACAGAGTAATAATGTTGTGATTTAAATAAAGAGAAATAAATCTTATTTTTCCCTACAAGATGGGGAGATCTTATCTCAATTTTGATCAATTGACTTGGTTCCTTTATGCATAACAGCGTCCATATAAGCTCAGATCTTCAGGACATCTAACAAATTTCATCTTAAATTTTCCAGATGTTTCTCGTATAAACCTCAACAGACGAAATATTTTCTAAAATTTCAACTCTTAATTATTTATACGAAACTAATTAATAAAAGTTTTTAAATTTTTTTTTGATAAATCAAAAAAAAAAATCTAGTTCATTCAAATTCCAAAATTAAACATTTATAAATCATTAAAATTAAAATAATGATGTAAATTAAATAAATCATTAGTGAATTGATCCGGTATAAAATGCTTAATTAGAGAGATTCGAAATAAAAGAAAGAAAGGAGGGTTCGCGTATTGTTTCTTAAGTGATGTGTGTCTCTAATATGTGTTTGTGTGTGTATGTGTGGCCTTTGTTTCCATTGGTGGGCGCATAGGTCGCGCCTAAAATTAGGCTCCGTGAGGTAAGGTCGCGTAGGTTGGAAATAAATTTGCCTAAGACCCAACAGGCACTCAGCCAGTTCTTCTTGTCTTCTTTGTAGTTTAAATCTAACCCATCCAAAAAACAATTACCTAAATGCCTAAAATTAAATAATAATTATGATTGGTTTACGGTTGACTTATGAACTTGAAAAAAAAAAAGATGAAGTTGATCACCCAGAGGTAAAAATTATTTTTAAATAATGGGATGGATATTCACAGCTGATAGTTCAATATCTTTTATATATAAATACATATATCGACGAAATTATAATAGAAATATTTGGATGGAAAAGGTGATTGAACATTTGAAATAAATACTAACGTCTAGACCAGAGGTAGTCAACCCAAATGTCCTTGCGAGCCACTTTGGAAATGCATCACAACTCCGCGGATATAAATTGTATTTTCCCATATTAGATCTAGAACCACTATAGACACTTTTTTTGGGGTGAAAAATTGAAACATACAGGTCTATTCTCTAAGCAAAAATTCTAACTTTTAAAATCAGAAAACAGAGTTAATTCATTTTAACACCTCCTTGCCTGTGTGCAAAAACTTTAACGCCAAAGCGTTAACATTTAGACAATAGGGTTAAAAATTAATGTCATATCTAAGGGTTGCCTTCATGGGCGTGTAGCATCTTGTTAGGGGGGCAACTATTCTTTAGAACGAGAGGGGGAGTTTGCAATTAAAATAAACATAGATTATTAATTATTTATTAAATATAATTATAATTAATTATTTTCCTTATATAAGCTCATTTAAAAAAAAATTCCCAATTGGAAAAGTATATAAGCTTATTTGTTTTTAATAGATAAAAAAATTTTCAGGGCAATGCCTCCCCTACTCCCTCTGGCTACGCCCATGGTTGCCTTTAATATTTTAACGCCGTATTTAATGCATAAAAATGGCGTCTTTAACCTAAAAATTTAGATTATTTTTTTGACAGCTTTGAAATAAAAGCAATATGTTAACGTCGCTGTTAAAACTTGGTTTAGAGAGGTGTATAAAAACAAATAAGCAGAAAACATAGCTATCTTTTAACACCTGGTGCTAAAAAGTAAAATGTTAACGTTGCTGTTAAAACTTGGTTTAGAGAATAGCCTTTTTTTATCGCTGGTGTTATTACTTTACTTTTTAACACCCAATTTATTATTATAATTTTTAACGTCTGTTTTTGGAAAATAGACCTGATTGTCAAGAAATATACTAGGGTATAACACTAAAAATGAAATATAAATAATTATACCTCTTAAGACAGAGGAGTTATTCAAGCCTCTGAACTTTTACGTGCATGCCTCCCTACCCGGCAACTATACGTTGTAAGACGTTAGTCACGTCAAAAAAAGTGAAATTATTAAAAAATATTTATTTTATTAGTGCGATATTTGTTTCTGTGATGAATCTCACGGGCCGCATGCGGTCTAGACTATTAAAATAAAAAAAATAATAGACAACAAAAACTATCCCGTTCATTTTTTTTTTCTTTTGAGAATAAATTTCTTTCATGCAACCCTTCAAAGACACCAATGCAACCCGCATCACACTCAACGAATTGAATTATGAATTTGGATTAAGAAGAAGAAAAGAGGATTTTGTAAAATATTAGCCTAGCGCTCTGAAAATTTATCTAGGTAGGTATATTTTTCTTTTCTTTAAATAAAAGCAATTTAGAGAAATTTATTACAAAGAATTACGAAAGTCAAAAAAAGGTTAGGAACCCTTTTAATAAACAATCAAGTTTTTTTTTGGTAACGAGTAAAAAGGCTTGAGAAAATGAAAAGTTTTTAAGTGATTGAGATGAAGAAAACCGCCACTAGAATAGGTAGTTAAACAAGGTTGAATGAACATGAGATGGGCGGCCGGTAGTCATTTATTATGTACAACGACCTAAAGACTTAATATATAGTTTGTAATTGTATATAATTGCATTTGATGCCAAAAAAAAAATATATCCAAGGAAGTAATTAATATACATACTTTGAACATTTCATCTGTCATTTAATAATAATTTATTTTCTAAAGCGAGAAGTTTTTATTAGAATTAATAAAGTTCGGCTGATGAAGAAAACACAGAATAAAAAAAATCGAATTGAGAAACGTACAATTTTTTAAATTCTCTTAAGGTAAAACTTTTTAGAATGCATCTGGATATGGATTTTTTGTGTCGAGATATATTTAGTTTCCCATAGCCCCATAGTTACAAACTTCACCACTTGCATTTCATAAGTAAAAAGAAAAAAAAATCTGAAATACTACATCAGTAAAGTGTGCTTCAAACAATTTTCAGGGCAAAATGAGAATATACATTTTAAAGAGGATCTAAAAAATAATTAATTAATGAATTTTAATCAAAATCGTTTGAGCCAATTTTGAGAAAATAGAAAAAAACTGCAAAAGTACATCAGAAAAGTGTACTTCTAACAATTTTCAGGAAAAATTTTACTGATATACTCTTTAAAGAGCATGTATAAAATAATTAATAAGAGGGTAAAAATGAGAAATGCAGCTAAGATTATTTCTTTATTTGGTTAATTCACACAGCTGACGTTTCGGTTCCGTGTTTGAACCATCTTCAGAGCTGGCGAAAAGTCATTATGAGTGTCATAGTGGATTTTATACATTGTTGAAAAATTCTTATATAAAATATATATATATATATATATACAGTGAGACGACCAGGTACATAAATTTCATTTATTTCAGAATTGTAATTAATTTCAATTTCTATAAAATCCACTATGACACTTTCATAATGACTTTTCGCCAGCTCTGAAGATGGTTCAAACACGGAACCGAAACGTCAGCTGTGTGAATTAACCAAATAAAGAAATAATCTTAGCTGCATTTCTCATTTTTACCCTCTTATTAATATAACAACTCAGCTATAAATTGTTTACGCAACAATTATCCTATAAAATAATTGATATTTGAATTTTAATCAAAATCTTTAGAGCCGATTTTGAGAAATTCGAAAAAAAAAAACTGAAAAAGTACTTCAGTAAAATACTAGTACTTTATTTGCCGATTTTGACTGTCCAGGAGGGTACCTATCTTAAATATAAAATTTCAATCTCCTAGGTCAATTCCTTCATGCTTAAAATGGTTACACACAGACACATGGGCAGAAAGAGAGACCAATTTGCGGGACCCACGTTTTCGGACTCAAAGGACCTCAAACCGTGCATATCCATCAAAATCTCGAGATAAACGCAATTTTTTCTATATATACAGACATAGGTAAGAAAAAGTAAAAGAGAATTAAAAACAATATATTGGAAATCTATAATAATAAATTATTTTTAAAGTTTTGTATTAAGATATTTTTGCATTGGAAATGAATGCGGAATTTAAAAGAAATTTAGAGGTTAATTTTACAAACTTAGAATCATTGCTTTTACTGAATGATAAAATGCATTGGGTAAACAATCCTCTTAAAGTAATTAAAAGACGTGGCTTTGGCAGGCGACCGCCCGAAATTTCAATAGACTCCCACCCTTCAAGTAATTACAGTGAGAAGAAGAAGAACAGTGGCTGCGTCTTAAGTATTGGCAAGCCCTTAAAAGCCAGAAGGGCATTTGGGTTCATTACTATGTGCAAGTGAGCCGAGGACAAGGGCTTGCTTCTGCTTAAATATGCTGTGCATAAAACGAGATAAATCTCAGCGCGTTTTGTGGCCGCCAACAGGAAAACATTAGGGAAAGGGGGCGGGAGGGGACAGAAGTGCTCTAGAGCTGAAGACTGCCCGTTTTATGTAGCAGAAAGTCATCTCAACTCTCGTCTGCCCTTAGTTGTTGGATACATTTAATTGCGCGAGCAGAATAGTGTAATATTTATGTAACTTGACGATGCCCGAGAAATAAACCAGTGTTTTGTCTTGGCAATCTCATTTAATATTCTATTCTATTGCGCCATGGTTAATTCATCTTGAAATCTAATATATACCATTATTATCAAAAGGAATCCGCATTTTAATTGAATATCTTCTTAGAAAAAAAATAACTTGCTAGTCAATAAATTATTCCACTGTCTATTTAATGAATGAATTTATAATTTACAATATTTCTGCTACTCTGATGGGTAAAGAGAGACCTATTTTGCTGATAAAAAATTATTTCTCGGAGCACTGTTGTAATCTGTAAGTGCTGTGAGCATTCCAAAAGACATTAAATTTAAACTAACACTTTTCTGTACTTGCTGTAGAATAAAATATAAATAATGAAATGGACAGCCAAGGAAAAAAGTAAAAAGAACAAATTTCTCTGTCGACATTTCAAGTGCCAATCACGCTCTTCCTCGGGACAAATCTAATGTATATTCTTTCGGATGTAGTAATTTGAGTAACATTTTACATCAACAAACTGAACTTCAAAATTAACAATGTAAAGTATGTTCGTTTTATGATTTAAACAATGATTTAAAAGCCTATTAAATATGTGCAAGTGTATGAATGCAAGGTAACTTGTACAATTCGTAAGAATTGACATTAGATTGTACACAGTGAGCGCCACAATTAAGTCTCCACCTGGGAGCTAGAGCCTTGAGAATATGGTATAGTATATGGTATATAGTAGGTAAAATAAGGTCATCTGAACCAGATTTTATTTTATCTTTTCGGTCATTAAAATTATTTCACTATATACCATATACCATATTTTCAAGGCTCTAGCTTCCAGGTGGGGACTTAATTGTGGCGCCCACTGTACTGAGGAAGAGCGTGATTGGCGTTCGCAATGTTGACGGAAAAATTGTTCTTTATTTTTTTCCTTGGCTGAGTCCATTCCATTATTTACATTTGAAACTAATTAGTAAATAAAATTCCGAGGGAAAAGGTTTATTCAGATTCCTTCAAAACAAAATAATAGCAGTAGCAAGACAATATCGTCATTTAAAGAAATTTTATAATGAGCAAAACAGGCAAAAAAAAGATACAAAATGTGGAGATATCTGGAGTGACAACACAATATTTAGCCTTGGATTACCTAAGGTAAGAGAATGCTACGTGATTTTTTAAAAAGATCAAAATTTCGATATCTGAAGATCTTTGTAGAAGATTTCATTGAGCCAACAAAAAATTGACTGAATAGCATGAATTGGTCGGTTTTTATTTTCAAATTAAATCCATTTCTACTTGCTAAGAGAACTATGTAATTATATAAACCAAAAATAATAATAAAACAATGTTGACTACTGTATGCAATTGAAAATAACACTGTCCTAAGTCCAACAAAAAACTTTTACAAGAATGGAAGACCTCCACTCCTTTACTTCAATTGTCAATGCTTAATTTTAAAACCGTAGAGCCATAATCATCAATACTTCTATTATTCCAAGTACTCACGCGGAACAAGCATAGTGAGTTAAATAAAAAATATCATTCAAAATTTTATTCATTATAAAATTTTTTTTTTAATTATGAAAACTATTATAAGAGAGAAAAGAAAATTAGTAAGCGGAAATGATTTGCTAAGTAAATAAACGTTAAGAGAGAGAGAGATGGAACAGCAAACGTGCGTTGTTTCGACTGGCTTTGGATGGGATGAATCATGTGAAGGGCCTGTTATCCAATGGTTAGCTAATCCATCTTGGGAAGAGGAGAAGCGGGGGCGGATAAGCATCAAGCTCTGGACCAGGGCCAGCCTCCCGGGGCTTCCCCCGCTGACTCATTCTCTCCTCTTCTCCTTCTTGGCGCCGTCGACAAATTCAATTATGGATTCATTATTTCCAATCACCTTCTTATGAATGAGTATATATTTTATAAAGACTTGAAATTTGAACATTGAATATTTATCCAATAGATTATTATTTACTTTAATACTTTCGAGACTTATTATCCTGATGAATATACAATAAGGGCCGGTTGCTTCATCCTGGGTGAACTTGTTAGCCCCGACTTTTTTTGTAGTGCAGAAACCCACTTCAGTTTTATTTTTATAGTAAAATATGTGATATTTCATCATTTTATTGCTAAAAGAAGTATTCTAGAAGTACATATATTTGTTATTTTACCTTATATTCTACTTACTTTATCAATAAAATGATGAAATGTTGTATATTTTATAAAATATGTTATAGGCTAGGGCCCGCTTGCATCAGATCTCGTCGCCATATTTAGCCCTGAGTTAACCTCACTTTTGAGTAATTTCATATAGATATATGGGGAATTGGAGCCAAGGTCCGGGCTAAAGTTAGCCCAGGCCCAAAGGTGGGGCTAAGATTTAGCCCTGGGATGACACGTACGAACATGTATTATGAACTCAAGCATCCTAACTTCACCAATATAAATGTAAAAATAATATAAATGCAATCTGGAATCTACCGTTTTTTTGTTATTATTCATTTTATGTCAATCAGGATTATACTCGTATATCCAGGATATATTGCAAGTTGTTGAATATTCTAACTTCATCTAAGGCATTGCACATGTCTTGTTAATAAAACTATTTGTTTTCAAATTGAATGCAAATTGATATAATATTGATATTAAATATTTATATAAATATTTTCAGTTGATATTACTTCTTGTCAGGTGAAAATAAAAGGTATATTTCTTTTTGAAATTATCTTTATTTGAGCCACACAGCTGACAATTTGTCAAAATAGTTGTGAAGATTGGAACAATTGACAAATTGTTATGTGATCACTAATAAATCTTGTTTATTTTTTTGAAAATTTTCAAATTTTAGCAAAAAAAATTAATTTCTTATATTATATTATAATTATTATTATTTTTATATTATAATTATAATATTTATTTAAATTATGGGCGATAATATCAATTTTTATTTTTAATAATTTTTATAAGATGCCTTAATGGAGTTGCAAACTTCACAAACAGAACATGATTTGTTCCCCCGGAAGAGGGTTTCTGCATTACAAAAAAAGCCATTTAGCCCGGGGCTAACAAACTCACCCAGGATGAAGCAACCGGCCCTTAAAGTATTAACAAACAAAGTATTAAGGAGCGCCATTTAAGTGATTTGCATATAACCTGTACATGTCACTAAATATAAAAAATCTGGTGTGACAAGCACAGAACACAATTTCGATTACCGAAGATAAGATAAAGTTGTGTGCGTTCAGTCACACCAGATTTTTTATATTTAGTGACATGTACAGGTTATATGCAAATCACTTAAATTTTTTGTGTCGAGATATATTTAGTTCCCGTCGATATATTAGAATTCAAGATGTAAAATTTATAAACATGGTTAAATATTTATATTTTGTTTTGCCCTCGGGCTTGGCGTAGTTAGTAGCGCGCCTGCTTTGTATACCAAGGGTCGAGGGTTCGGATCCCAGGCAGTCCAATGATTTTATTTAAGCCATTTGGATACTAAATGGCTTAAATAAGAATGCCTGGACCCCCAATAGATATTACAAATAATAACGGTTATCGTCAAAGTCTTATATGGCCTGAGTTGCCGAAAAGTGTGAATTTGTGTGTGAGAGTGAGTGTGAATGAGAAAAAAATGTGTGTTAAAAAAAAAAATATCCATTTTAATTACACTTTTGAAATGTCTTTCAGTATTCTTCATAACGATTAGAATAAGAATAAAAAAGTGTTTTCTTCGTCTTAAATTAATTGTAAAGTAGAAAAAAAAAAAGAATATATTCTCAAATCATTAAAAAGAATATTTATTGAAAGACAATTCAAACGACAAGGGGTATCTTCGTTTTAGATGAAGAATCACCAAAATGAGAAAAAACTTTTTATAATTTTTTATGAGAATAAAATCCATTAAATTTTAAACTGGTAATCGTTGGCTCTAGTTGAAACATTATGATTTAATCGGAGAATTAAATGCAAGTAAGCCAACACAAGGTTTTTTTGTTTCAATAATTTATTTAACACTTGATACGTATTTCGATACAAGATGAGTCATCCTCAGAAGTGAATTACACACTGAAATACGTATCAAAAGTTAAATAAATTATTAAAATAAGGTTTTTTTACCTTGCGTTGTCTTACTTGCATTTAATTCTCCGATTAAATAAAATCCATAGATTAAACGAAATTTTAATCTATTTCACTGATTTTTTCAAAAAATTATATCTTCAACAAACGTTAGAGAAAATAATCAATAAAAAAATTGATTTTATCTTATTCAATTATTTAAGTACACATAGAGCCATATCGAATTTATTTTTCCAAAGTGTTTGAAAATTAGATATATATATAATGAGATAAATTTTTTTCTTTACCTTTAAACTCAAAAAAGAGGTTTTACATATTAGAGTAGAAATGCAAAAGCAGTGAAGACAAATATTTTCTTACCTGAAACAAAAAGAAAGAAAAAAATTTAGTAAAAGGAACATCAGATGTTATATAAATAGTTTAAATAAATTAAATATTTGTCAATAAAAATATATATCCTATCTTCAGGTGTAAGCATAGGCGCCGGAACTGGGGGGGGGGGGGGGGCACGGGTACATTGCCCCCCTGGCATCCTACAGGGGGGCGGGGGGGGGGGCAAAATTTCTTCTTTTATTTCATTTAGTTTTAAAAATGATATATTTTAAATTTTTATTTAAATTTAAAAAAAATTAAAAAAGTAAGAAATTTTTTTTATTTTATATAGACCTATTGTATTTCTAAATTCTAAATACATTTTATATGGAATTAAAATAATAAAATTTAGATAACATGAAAACTTGAGACTTTATGCCTTGAAAAAAAAATTTAAAAAAAAAAATTAAAAAAAATAATTTCTTCCCTAAAAATAAAAAACAACAAAGAAAAGAAGACAAGAAGACAAAATAAAAGAGAGTAATAAAATTATATTTAAATGGTGAGATTTTTAAGTTTCTACAATTAAAGGCAGAGTGTATTTATTTTTTAATTTAATTTGGAATTTTTATTCTTAACAGTATACGGCATAATGTTTTGAAGGGTGAATATTAACAACAAATAGTTCACATAATCAAATTGTCACACAAATTCATATATCAAATTTCGCAGATGTTAAAATTTAAATATAAATGAGATAAAAAGTAAAGATAATATCAGTGATAGTAAAAAAGATGAGTTTATAATTAGTGGGTCAATAACATACATTCCACAACTATCGAATATAATTAAAAGATTTCTTAGTGAAAAACAAATAAATGTTGTATATAAATTAAATAAACCACTTAAAAGTATAATTAACAACAAAACAACAGTCGATAAGTTAGAACAACAAAATGTAATCTATGGCATCCCATGTAAATCTTGTAAAAAAGATGGAAATGACACAATATACATTGGTCAAACATCTCGCCAACTAAAAACACGTATGAAAGAACATTTTGTATCAATTTCAAAAAAGAGTATGTGTACGGCTTTAAGTATTCACGCGCTAGATGAACATCATGAATTTGATTTTGAAAACGTATCTATATTATATAAAGAACCTAACAATATTAAAAGAGTTTTCTGTGAATCATATTTAATAAATATCTATGATGAAGAAGCCGTGAATTTTAAAGTTGATCGAGAGAAATCACAAGTAGTTTATGGAAACTTAATAAAAAAAACTAAAAAACAACTATACAACAAAAGAATATTTAATTTTAATTAAAACATGTACCAACATAAAAAAATATATGTAAAAGATTTTGTATGAAAGATTTTTTTCTAAAATTTTTTAGAAAAAGGTTTTTATGGGGTTTTTATAATTAAAAAATGTTAATATCTGGGAGAGCAAAATGTAATTTAATTTAATTTAAAATATAACACAAAAATAAATTTTGAGAAATAGTCACCAGAGTGAGCTAGGTTAGACCTCCGAATAAAGTGAAATTATAAATTAATTAAAAGAGAGTGACATTAATGAGACTGATTTCATATTGATCTAATGTTAAAATCTAGTTTTAATTTTTAAATCTTAGAACGTTTTATTAAAAAGTATTATTATATATAAGTAAATAGACAAGCGTCGAACTAATTACAAAAAATAATTAAAAAATTTTATGTTAAAACAAGGTATGTAAACTTCAATAACGAAAAAATAATAAATTAATTGAAATGTAATTTTATGAAAATTCTTTCTAGATCAAATGAAAATTATCATATCAAATAAAATTATAAAATAACAACCCATAATTACATGACTACAGGTGTATCAAACAATATAATTGATTCAAATGTTATTGAGGTACGTAATAAAAATTGTAATTAGTAAGACGTGATATAAAATTAAAAGAAAAATTAATAATTATAAAACAGTATTAATAAAATTTTAAAAAATGTTAATCTTAAGCTATTAAAAAACAGACGAACAAGATAAAATAATATTTGAATGTATTATGCAATTGTAGGTCCTGAGGATGATGTTTTCACATCGAAACTGATCTTTTTGTACAAGGCAGTTGGCCATCAATAATATAACTTAAAAATAAAAACTTTTTGTTTTTATTGATTTATTGACCTATCATCAGTCATTGACGAAAGAAGCTGCATAGTCAACTTGTGAATTATTATCTCGTCCGAATCAGCATTATAAATTTAAATATAAAAATCTGGTGTGACTGGCGCACAGCACACTGTGCTTGTCCCACCAGATTTTTTGTGTCGACATAATTTTGAGAAAATCGAAAAAAACTGAAAAAGTACATCAGTAAAGTACTAGTACTCTTTGGCCGATTTTGATTAAAAGCTTATTTTTCCGGTCCCGGGGGGTGTTTAACTTAAATATAAAATTTTTGCCTCATAGCTCAATTCCTTCATGCTTAAAATTGAACACACACAGACAGACAGACAGACCATGTCGCGAAAACCACTTTTTTGGATTCAGGGGACCTCAAAACGTAAAGATCCATCAAAATCTCGACATCGAATTTTTGACATGAATCCAATACTTTCTCTCTCTATATATATATTACATATATACATAGGTAAGAGAAAGTAAAAAAGACCAAGAGAAGGTGGTAAAAAGTTCAGGTACAAATCGCTCTTATAAAGTGGGAAAGAAGAGAAAAAATTCACCCCAGCAATTTTGGAAAGATTATTCAAGAATGTAATTATGATTTTCATCCAAAAATTCAAAAATTAAGAGTTGAGTTGTGCGATGTTTGAAATTTGACAATTACTATTTTTTGTTTTAATTTTTTCAGTAAAACATCGTGAATTTTGACCAAATTTGAGAGAATAATTGTCCCATTAGAAGAAATATTTCAACATATAGTTAAGGAAGTAAAAAATAAAAAGAAAAAAATTATTAAATTTTGAAATAACATAGCCAAGAAGAAGGAATTTTAAATTTAGAAGAGTGGATTAGAAGAAGCTTGGAGGATAAATCTATGAAGGAAATGATGATCTAATCAAATGAGGATTTTTTTATATTTCTAATATATAACTTGTATATAAATTACAAAAACCTGCTAACTTCACATTATAGATAGGTTTATTTCCTAGAACCATGTTAGTTGAAATATACAAAAATAGAAGTGTTCATAGATTCTAAAAATTCTAGTAATAACCAAGTCTAGGCATTAAATTATATGTTCACTCGTAAATCTGGCCTGTTGAATAAAAGCAATTAATTTATATAGACCTACATAATATTAATCATTGGGAATGTTTTTCGCGTCGGAAACCAAAATTCCCATTTTAAATTTTAATTTCGTAAACATTGATTTAATTATAGAACGTTCTAAAGCGAAGATTTATGGGTCATCCTTCTCATTTGAACAGTAGAGCCTAAAAATATAATTTATTGCTGGTAAATGATGCCAGAGAGGAGAAAAAAATCTAAACGGGCTCTTTTGGCTGTTCTTTTCGGACCGGAAATAAAGATTAATTTCTTAAAATAAATAACTGAGAAGTGTTGATGGCGAGCAGTGACAGTCGAGGACATTAACGACAGCGTTTCGCTAATGAGCGTGACGCAAGCATTATTCAACAGAGACCAGCAAGATTCTTGTTGTTGTTGATGATATATGAGTTTTAAGGTATGAACTTTCCTTGTTACAATGCGACATAAATAAAAAAAAAAAGGTGAAAAGAACGATTGGGCAAGTTTAATCAGAAACGGATGTGTGGAAGCACGCAGATCTTTTGAGGTGAATAGGCACCTGAAGCTACGAGGTAACTCCCCGAGGACTTTCCCTCCGGTGCTTGTTCCATAGCAAACGAGTTTGTAGGATTTAATGAAACGTTGAGGCCAATTTTTAATCTCACACATCATATCAGATTCATTTCTTAATTCGTGTATTCACTCACTTTGATGAACAGATTATTTATTTGCTCATGAATTCTAGGTCAATTTAAAAACAATCATCTTGATGAGATTTTCAGCTCATTCTACCATAGAATAACACTATTATCCTTGAGAGACTGATTCCTTCAGAAATGGAATTTACCGTGATCAAATGGTCTTGATTTTCCTCAGACTTTTTTTCCTCCCAGTACAAAACCCAACAATACAGCATATCAACAATCTTTCTGTAATGAAATTAAGGAGAATCTACTCATATTAAATATTTTATCAAAGCAGTGATGAGTTAAAAAAATTCGCTTATGAAGATGACACATATGGTGTCGAAATACGTATAAAGTGTTAATATCAAATGAATATATTATTGAAACAGAAAACCTTGTGAATTTAATTCTCCTATTAAAGCATAATGTTTCAACTAGAGCCAACGGTTACCAGTTTAAAATTAATTTAAATATATGGCTAATGATATTCACAAAATCAAGGATAATATTTAGAAGCAGCTTCCATCCCAAATAAGCCTACAAACCTACTGACTATTACAAAAAAAAAAATTAATTGATTATGTTTTCATTTTCAGAATATGTAAGTGATCGTTGGACCCAAAGAGCTTTATGTATCAGAGAAAGTAACAAATTATTTTCAGAGACCAGGCGAAATGCAGGTAGAAATATTTAGGAATAAAATAATTTTCGAGTGGTTCATCAAGGCTGGCAATTTGATTCGTCGAATATTCCAGGGGAATTAAAACACAAATAGAAGAGTTTAATTTTTTTATAAGACTCGAGAGGTAGCGGCCAAAAATTTGTTTTTATATCGTAAAAATTAATTAAAAGTAAAATTTTTCCAACTTACTTCATTCATTTCCAAAATCTTATTAATTCTAAAACAATAAAATTTAATTTAAAGTGTATTAATATTTGAATAGTGAAAGTGTTAGTTTAGTTGTTCAAGCCTTTAGTAGAAGTTACAGTTTAAATTAATCAAGCAAAAGCAAGGATGCAATACCTGCGTTTGAAACAGTTTTAACAATAAAAAGTAATCTCAAAACTTTCAACTTAATTCATAAAGTTTAATTTCAAAGATAAAGGATTGATATTTATCTTATCATATTAATTCTATTACTATTCAACAGAAATGAATCATAAATAAACCTCTATGAGAAGATTATAATTATTAATTTGGAAAATGGGATTTTGTCATTTATAAAAGTATTTTTTTTTATTATTATATCATAGCAAATGTTTTAACGACAAAGATAAGGCATTGAGTCAAATATTATGAAGAGAGCTTTATTTGGGACAAAAATAAATAATTTAATTTCCATATTAAAGTGCCTTTTGCTCAAGAGCGGATCCAGAGTTTTCGGGGGGGGGGGGGGGAGTAATCTGGCGTGACTGGTCCCACAGCACACAATTTTTTTTTTACTTTCGGAAATTCAAAGGTCTATTCTGTACTTGTTTACAAGAATAAATATATATATATATATAAATCAAATTTTTAACTATGGGAGAGATACAAAATTTGGAAATTAAAAAAAAAATAAAATTTTATTTTAATAAAACACGAATATATTGAATAATAAGAATGATTCACCTATCCAACAACGTCTGCCACCCCCCCCAAAAAAAAGCAACCCGTAACACAGTAACCGGTTCCCAGTAGCGTTCGGTTGCCCTCTTCTATCCCCAAGATTGTTTTTTTTTTAAATTGATATTAGAGATAGGCTTAATCCCAATATAGATAGATAGACCTGTTCCATTTATAACAATTGTTTTTTGTTTATAGACCGGTGAACCTTCGGATGGGTAGTCCCATGGAATAACCCTGTTGAACGTTCCTTGGTTATCACCGGCATTATGTTGTTTAAAATATATTTAAGAATTATATGTAGTTTATATTATTACCCCTAAATTGATCTCAGCAGCCGAAAGGGGGAAATTAAAAAAAAAACTTTTTTGCAAAGCACCTTATCAGTGCTCATTTTATGATATTGAGGTCCGACACAAATTGGGCAGTAATTAATTTAAATACAAAAAGACTAGAAAACCGAAAAACCGATTTTAAAATAATTCTAATTTTGTTCTTGTTCTTTTATAGTCAGGGTGCTCTAAAACGTGGTTTTTTAACGATTACTATACATTTTCTTTGTATAATTTCCTATACGAGAAAATAAAAAAGGTACAATTGAAAATATTTTTTTTTTTTAAGTACGCAACTTATATGAAAGAATGAGATAAATTAAGAGCTTTAAAAAAATAAGATTTATATTCCCTAATTTTATAAATTAAAGTAAACCAAATAAGGTAAAAAATTTCCTTTTATCTTCAATAAATTAATGTTTTAAATTTTCTATATTTTATGTTAGTAATTTAATATTTGAAAAAAACTTAATGCGAATAATAATTGTTTATGTGAAATTAAGTGAGTTAATTAAAAAAGTAAATTTTTTTTCATTATCTTCTTTAAAAAAAAAGCCTTCTTTTTTAAGTAATTGGTATGCAATATTTTTTTATGAGAAATGAGTTTGGGAAGGGCAAGTGGAGCATTTCCCTTCAGGGCAAGATTGCTTAGAATTTATTGAGGTGTAATAGCCTGGCTGCTGGAGAGCTCAAGCTCCCAGGGCAAATTTTAAGGTCACTTGGCAATCAGTGATAAAACAGGATTTCAATAGAAAATTTTATCATTAATTGGATGCGTTTTATAACTTTGTTAGTTTATTATTTGTAATTATATTCAAGTGAATCTTTGATGGTTGATTAATCTTTTAATGTTAAATTACAAAAACCAGATACGCCGACTAATTTAATCAATTATAAGATAATCGCCTTCTAAGGTGGCAAAGTTAGACTGGACGAATGAACTTGATGATTAAAAATTAAATTTGAAATTGTTGTAATGATAAAAGATGATCACAGATCAAACTATGATCCCAAAAAATTGGGTGAATAATAGTTGTTTCTGTTAAAATATTTGCTTTCAGATGCCTTGAAAATCGACAACTAACAGTTTTATAACTAAATCTTACACTGTTGTCTTGTAGGATTTGAGATATAATGGGGCTCTATATTCCCATGATCTAAGATGTCTAGCTCTTGGGCAATTTAAATTGACAGAGATGAAATCTAAAGAACCTAAGATGCCGAATAATATTCTAAAAAAAAAAAATAGTTCTTGAGTAGTTTTAATCTGCATTAATTTCTTTATAAAAATCTGGTGTGTCTGGCCGCACAGCACAAAACTTTCTCTTACCTTTGGTAAAAGAAAATTGTGTTCTGTGCTTGTCACACCAGTGTCGACATATATTTAGTTTCCGCCGATATATTAAAATTTAAGAAGTATAAGAAAATATTTATATTTTGTTACCATTTCTCCTATCTTTCCTATGAAGTACAAGAGTAAAGTACTTCAAAAGATTTCAACGGCAAAATGAGCATATACATTTTAAAGAGCATCTAAAAAATAATTAATTTTTGAATTTTAATCAAAATCGTTGAAGCAAATTTTGAGAAAATCGAAAAAATATATCAGTTAAGTACTAGTACTTATTGGCCGATTTTGTTCAAAAGATTCGTGTCACGTCTCAGGGGAGTACCTAATATAAAATATAAAATTTCAACCTAGTTCTTGAGATATTTTTTTCACAGACAGGCTCACCGACAGAGCATGTCGCGAAAAACACTTTTTTGGACTCAGGGGAGCTCAAAACCTCGACATCGAATTTTTGACATGAATCCAATACTTTCTCTCTTTATATTAACATATATAGGTAATAGAAAGTGAAAAACAATGCACAATAGGGTTTTTGACTAAAAAATGCGGACAAAATTAATTTTGTAATAAATTAAAATTAAATATACAAATTAAACACTAGGTTAATTGTTTCAAAGGTTTAATTAATTAAAAATTAACACTTGATACGTATTTCGACAATTCCTTGTCATCATCAGAAGTGATTACATTCTAATATCTACTTTCATGTATTAGAATGTAATCACTTCTGATGATGACAAGGAATTGTCGAAATACGTATCAAGTGTTAATTTTTAATTAATAAAACCCAGTGGCGGATTAATGCAATTTTGTCGGGGGGGGGGCGGTTTTTATTTTTTTTTTTTATTTTTTTTTATTTAAGGATTTTGTCGGCATCTATGGCCATTTAGACCCCTTTCCTATTTAATTAAATTGATTGGTAACAAATTCAATTGAAATTAAAGAGCGGAAATCATAATTTCTTTAAATTACTAGTTTTTATAACGTTTTGAATTTCATCTCGGGGGGGGGGGGCGATCGCCCCCTCGCCCCCCCCCCTTTAATCCGCCCCTGATAAAACCTTTGAAACAATTAACCTAATGTTTAATTTGTATATTTAATTTTAATTTACAAAATGTTTCAACGAGAATCAACGGTCGAAAGTTTAAATTTTGTAATAATTTGTATTCGTTTTCGTATAAGTTTAAAACGTCTATTTATAAATTAGCCTATTTCAATTCTAAAAAATTAGTACTTATTTTAATAGTACAGATATGTTTCAACATTATTCATTAAACACTTAAAGCAGTGGTTTCCAAACTTTATGTTACCACGCCTCCCTTAAAAATATTTAATCTTATGACGCCTCCCCCCCCCCTCTCCAATTTTATAAAATAATACAAAAACAAAAATTTTTAATGCTAAAAAATATAAATTTATATAAAAATATTTTTTTATTTATTTTTATTTATATTAAAACTAGCAATCATTTGGAAAATTGGTCCTGGTGGCAAATATTCGCGCCTCCCCTTAGACTAGTCTGCGCCTCCCTAGGGAGGCGCGCCTCACAGTTTGGAAAACGCTGGTAAAAGGGTATTTTATGGCTGGTGGAATTTGTATCAGGAATGAAAGTTAGAAGAAAACGCAACCAAAAAATATATTTTAACAGCTTACGGTTCGGCCTTGGTCAAAGCCATCCTCGGATGAGCACTAACAGCTCCGAGGATGGCTTTGACCAAAGCCGAAACGTCAGCTGTTAAAATATATTTTTAAAGAAAAAATTCTGGTTGCGTGTTCTTTTAACTTTCATTCCTGAAGAAAAATATTTTTCTCAAATCTTATTTTCACGCCCTAGGCGGGTGCCTAACTTGAATATAAAATTTAAACCTCCTAGCTCAATTCCTTCATGCTTTAAATTGAACCCAAACAGACACACAGACAGAACATGTCGCGAAAATCATTTTTTTTGGATCTAGGTCCTCAAAACGTGTATATCCATCAAAGTCTCGACATCGAATTTTTGACATGAATCCAATATAGAAAATATTGTCTCTATAGGCCTATATATGTATATTAACTTATACATATAGGTAAGAGAAAATAAAAATTCAAATCCTAATTGAGATTAGTTCTATATACAAAAAGATGCGGTAACTCACCCCAGTAAAATTCTAAGTGGACTAATCATATCTTACTTTTCTACCTAATGAAAAAAATCCCTACAAAATTCTGCAAGGGATTCGATGAGTTCCTAAGTTACCCAGTGTTATTATTATCTGTTTATGAGAGTTTCGAAATCTTCAAAAATTAATTCCGCCCCAGTAATAAGAAATTTTAGAATGACATTAAAATGTTTCTATCCTACTATACTATTTGCTAAATAAATTTTAACTCAAATGGAATGCACTTATTTTTTAGCAAAAGTATTAAAAAATATTAATATCTTTGTGCATTATAGGGGATGGGGCATTAACCCCCCCCTGGTTAATGCCTTCATACCTCCCCCCCCCCTTTAAGGAAATGCCAGCCTTCACCGCGAAATTACTCTCAAAATAATTTGAATACATTTATCATTTATAAATAGTTATTTTAATTTTTATTTTATTTTAATTTTCAACCCTTAATCCACCCCTGTGTAATAGTATATTAAGGAAATTTGATTAACAAAAATATATATATTGTGTGTGTGTGTGAGTAAGAATGAGAAAAAAAGGTGTTTAAAAAAATAAAAATAAAAATAAAAAATTAATTTTTTTTCAAAGACACCTACACTCCCCCTCTCCCTTTCAACAGCTTATATTCTCCCTCTACCCTTAGTGAAATACAAAATATTTAATTTCATATTCAATAGAATCGTTTTTAGCAGTCAAATTATTTGTTTCTATCATTTTTTTTTTCAACGATAAAATGCATATTAATTACCTTTAATAAGACACTCAAGAGGGTGTGCTGGTTGACGGTGAGGTCAGGGTGGGTTACACTATATTAATTATTCACTTTGATTCACTTTAAACACAAAAAGAGAGCAGCGCCTGCATCTCGGCAACGCACTCGACTCGACTGACCGAGAGATTCGTCTCTCTTTTTGTTTTGGAATAAAATAGATGAAAATAACAATTCCCTTTTTATTAAAAGTAAAAAAATACCTTTTGCTCTAATCTAACTATATTTAGAGCCGGAAAAAAATGTCAACAAGTGATTTGGAATATTCCAAGGCCTTTCTTAAATAATCAACCCTTCATCCCCCCTAATCAAAATAATAATCAACGCTATTTTTTGAATGTTTTCTATTTATTTGGCTTCGATTTAGATAAAATAAATTTAAAAAACATTTTTCAACCCTTTATCCAATCCTAATAAATAAAATAATTAACAATGCTATCGCCTTCGGCGAGCTTCGCGTCTAGTCAGAAAAAAATTAAAACCCTGAAAAACTTCCCTGGATCCGTCTTTGGGTTTTACACATAGTATAATTTTCTAGAATGCGTCTTACTTTAGGTCAGTGGTTTCCAAACTTTATGTTACAAGGCCTCCCTTAAAAATATTTAATCGTATGACGCCCCCCCCCCCCACATACATTTAATAAAATAATACAAAAACAAAAAAATACTAAAAATATAAATTTAGGTCCTATATAAAAATATTTTTTTTATTTATTCATATTTATTATTCTAATTAAAAACTCCGTCCCAGAATCTTCTAAATTATTTTATTATTATTTTCTCTTACCTCTATATATATGTTAATATATATATAGAGAGAAAGTATTGGTTTCATGTCAAAAATTCGATGTCGAGATTTTGATGGATATACACGTTTTGAGGTCCCCTGAATCCAAAAAAGTGGTTTTCGCGACATGTTGTCTGTCTGTCTGTGTGTCTGTGAACAAAATATCTCAAGAACAAAAAGAGCTAGGAAGTTGAAATTTTATATTTAAGTTAGGCACCCCCATGGGACGTGACACGAAGCTTTTGAACAAAATCGACCAAAAAGTACTAGTACTTTACTGATGCACTTTTTCAGTTTTTTTCGATTTTCTCAAAATTTGCTCCAACGATTTTTTTTTAAATTCAAAAATCAATTATTTTTTAGATTCTCTATAAAATGTATATTCTCATTTTGTGATTGAAATCTTCTGAAGACCACTTTACTCTTGTACTCCATAGAAAAGATAGGAGAAATGGTTGCCATGGAAACAAAATATAAATATTTTCCCATACTTATAAATTTTACATCTTGAATTCAATTGTACCCTATGGTCGGAAACTAAATACATGTCGACACAAAAAATCTGGTGTGACAAGCACAGAACACAACTTTCGATTACCGAAGGTAAGAGAATGTTGTGTGCTGTGCGCCAGTCACACCAGATTTTTTTATTTATAAAACTTGCAATCATTTGGAAAATTGATCTTGGGTGGCCAATATTCGCGCCTCCCTTAGATTAGTCCGCGCCTCCCTAGGGAGGCGCGCCTCACAGTTTGGAAAACGCTGACTTAAAGTAACATAGAAAATGTTTTACATGTATTTTACTTTCGATTAGAAGACCCCGCGTGCATTCAGTAAAGCGCTTAGGATTGAAGAATCGCCAATTAGGCCTACCGACTTTTGTTCCCATTTTTTGAGTCAAATACCCAACTATGCAAGGGTTTGTTCACTCATTCTGAGATCTTGTTGAGCAAGGGTGTTCAAATAGGGATGTCGAGAATACAATGCACCTGGCTCCTCGAAAAGCATACTTGAATAAGAATCGAAAATATAGAGTAAAGCTACGATAAAAGGGGATTCAACTTGTTAAAAAAAGGGTCAGATGAAATTGTTGAGTGATTGATTCATTGCGCTGCCACCCCCCCCCTCTATTTATATAGTAGCAGGGGAGAGATTTAAAAAATGAACGTGCTATGCTCCGATTTAACATTTTTACAATCGTTGATAACAATTTAAGATATATTATCTATTTTATTTTTGAAAATTAGTCAATTATATATCAGTTAGGAAAAAATAAATTTTATTAATTGCCAATTAAATTTTTTACCTATTTTTAAAAATATTCAATTTTAAACAATAGCAATAAAACTTCAATTTTTTCCTTGAATGATTTAGTTTGAAAAAGTGCCTTATTTAATGACTGTAGTTTTTTTTTTAATGAATAATAAAATTTTATTTAAATGAATTCATATAAAAAAGTGAAAATAATAAGTAATTTGTTAAAAGTTATGTATTTTTTTATTAAATTAATCTTTCGGATAATTTATGAAATCCTAAATTGATAGGAAGTCACTTGCAATTAATGAATTACGTTAAATAAGAATGGTATGAATAAATTTGCAAATAGAAAGCAATAATATCATGAGATTGTGAGTAATGAATAAAACAAATAGCTAATTGCTACTAAGGCTGGAATTTTTGATTCGCAAAACATTTAATTTAAGTCAATAAATATTTTACCTCAAGAATTCTTCGTTAAAAAAGGTTTTGTAAAAATAATTACAGATCTTACAATTTGTTAATATTATTTCTTAAGGCTATATAAAATAATATATAGTAATTATAAGAATGGCACAGCTTCTCATAATTAAGAAAAGCAAGCGGGCCCGAGCTACCTAAAGAGGGTTGAGAGGGGCGAAGCCCGCCGAAGTTTCGCGCGGCTAGTCTATTTATCTTCTTCTTCTTTCCTCGCCTATACTCGCTTACAGTACGATCGGCAGAAGGGGATTTTTGCGACCGGAAGAAATAGAACAGGCCGACCCGTCGCAGCCGGTCTGATGCCTGTTGAAAATATATATAGAAGGAAGGAACAGACATGTAAAGAACAGAAGGACTGCCAAGTCCCAGCTCGGGTAGCTCGTGGTCGTCATTCACGTACCCAGAAGATGTGGGCCCCTGAACACGCGGCTAGTCTATTTATATTTTCACTAAATGCATAATCTTAAAAAATTACATAACCCAAAACAAAATTTAATAAAAAGTTTTTTTATCGGAAAAATAAAGAAAATATTTTTTTTTTTTTAATTTTATATTTATGGTTCCCGTATAAAAAGCTTCAGAGTATAGCTGCTCTAAACGATTATAATGAATGCATAATAATATAAGAAAGGTTAATGGCGAATTATACTTTTAGTAGAGTGTTTTAAAAATATTATTTTAACACTTTCAATGTTTGCTTAAAATCTATACGATAATTGAAACCGGAAATCGTTAAACGACAAGAAAAACAATTCAAAATTCGATATCTATTATTCATCGGATGGTTTCGGTGCCCAAAAAAAAAAAAAAACCTGCAGAGACGAAGTGCCGCCGCCTCCTTTGGCCATCCGCCATTACGGAAGTCATTCGACGGGATCATAAATATCGAATTAGTTTCCCGTATAATAAAACTGTTTTGATGTTGATATTCTCGTCGGAGGGGATCGACAATGTCCAGTCGCAGAGGCGCTGAGGAACCGCTTTTATGTCCCGAGATGGGAATCAAGGAAGGAATGTTGAAGCCATTGTCCCGGAACACTTGGGCCCTTTGTCTGCACCAAAAGGCGGTCCTCTAATTAAACCGTGTGTTTATTGTAAGAAACCAAGAGAAATTACTTGCGCACAGCTCTATTATCTTCATTCCTCTGATAAATAATCTCTTCAATGAAGAGTTGTCTATGATAAATTTGATAGTTAAGTTATAGACTTGAGTCGGTGGAACTTGGAAATGAATTTGAAGTGTTTAGAAATTCAAGTGTGATAACAGTGGGCTCTAAACTACGGTCTGAACTTTAATTTTAACAGGCCACTCGCGGTTAGTGGCATCTTTTTTTTTTTTTTTTTTTTTTTTTTTGGAATGGGTGCATAAGGCCCGAAGGCCTATAATGACCAATAGTCACATGCAGCCAGGAAGAAAATAAAAACAAAAGGAGAAGCATAAAGGGGAAACTCAACTGCGGGAACTGAGAAGATGCCTGTTGAGGTTAGACTTGAAAGTCTGAAGATTGTAGGTTTTGGGGAAGATAGACGCAGGGAGCTTGTTCCAATCACGGGAGGTCATGGGGACAAAGGAAGAATGAAATTGTTTTGTTCTGTTAGTCGTGATCTGAACAGCATAGGGATGCTGGGAAGATGCCTCTCTTGTGTTCCGTGAATATGTTGCATTGGGTGGGATAATTGATTTTAATTCGGCAGAGCATTGACCATGGTAATACCTGTAGAAGAGAGATAGTGCAGATACTCTTCTTCTATGATCTAGTGACTGTAGGGATGCAGTAAGGGTAGAATCACCTATCAGTCTAATTGCACGCCTCTGAATGGCTTCCAAGGAGGAGAGAGCGTCTTTCGACGCCCCTCGCCATCTTTATCTTTATACGAGGACAATTCGTAAAGTAACCTCCGAATCGCTTTAAAAAAAAAACCTGAAGATAGAAAAATAAAATTTATCCAAGGTACAACTCTCCTCTATTTTTCAAAATAGTCTCCACCATTATTCAAGCTCTTGTGGTACCGTTTTACCAATTTACCAATTCCTTCTTCATAAAATTCGGCCCCCTGTGAGTATTAGAACGTATACGCGCCTGGCAGATCTCTTTGAGAAATTGTTTTAGATCACACAAATAATTGTATCATATACTTTATATATAGATACTGTTTTTCCCTCAGTGACTTGCTTATCAGCTGTTGTCCCATCCATATGTAGAATGGCTTCTCATGCATTTTATAATTTTGTAAAACGCTCCACTATTATATAATTTGATGCACTGAAGATGGTTTGCGTTAGGCATACCGAAATATTAGCGAATAAATTATTTTAAAGTGGAAATCAGTCGCTGGTTATTTCTTCACCATAACCTTTTCAAGTTCCATATCGACAGCGAAATGCTTTCCCCCAACACAATTAAACTTTACTGTCATCAAACTTTACTGTCGCACGTTGATGAAACTGAAAAAAGACATCTAGAACAAACGTTTCGGTCTGAGTTTGTGCTTTTGTACGATAACGCGCACCCTTCTTAGGAGATATTTTGTCCAAATTCAAATGGGATTGTTTCACCATCCTCTCTACACCCCGGATTGGCACGATTATCATCTGTTCCCCACAATGAAGAAGTGGCTTGGGAAAACTTCTCCCTTTGAAGCAAATTTCTTTCCCTAAAGCATCTTCTTGAGGTCTGCAAAAGCCAGTAGTGTCTGTGGGCTAGATCTGGAGATTACAATAGTGGGTGGGGAAGTATTTAGTTCGAAGCGATATTCATTCAATTCTACCATCTTTTTCATCGACTTGTGATATGGGTACATTGTCTTGGAGAAACAAAATTGATTTGATAAAACCACTGTTAACTTTTTTTTACAGGATGATGTGATTTTTTTACTACAAAAAATGTGATTGTAAATTACTTGTCGAGTAGACAATTATTAAAATTCAATCATTTAAGAAACAATTATTTTATTATAAAGATTAATTATCATAATATTATTTCAGCAAATTCAAAAGTTATAAGAAGTGGGAAAAAGGAATATCTTTAGTAAAAAATATCGATATTATCGACGGTCGTCACGAGGACATAAGCTAAATATCTTATTTTTAAAAAATTATGATAATATCTCTAGAGTAAATAAATGCGAATAAATGAAATTAATTGCGAATACAGACGATTTTTAAAAAGACTCGAATAAATTTACAATTTATTTTAGGCTTTCACTAAATAGATAAGAATATATAAAAGGCTTAAAAGATAAAGATATGTCCCCTATTATCTAAATAAAACGTGTTTTCATTAACTGTAAAATAAAATTAATTTGAATTAGTTGATAACTAAAACAGTAGCTTTTTATTAGTAAAGGTTCAATTATAATTACTTAAATGGAAATTAATTGGGGTTTTGATTGATGTAATGAATATTCGTTACTTATATGGTTTCAGTATACCAAAAAACGTATATGGAATTTGAATTTAATTAAACTCAAAATGTATCCACTAATTTAGAGAAATCATGAATTTAAAGAATCTTTAAATATTATATTAACAAAAATTACTGGGGAAAGAAGACATTAATGGAAAGAGAAAGTAATAAAAAAAGTAAAAAACAAACTATAACAAAACTCTATCGGGGATTTAGCTAATGGGATGAAATTTAAGACTTCAAAAAAATTCATATCCTCCTAATAACATTTTCACCGAACACTTAAAATTTTTTGTTTGGAGCTGGGGTTGAAAAACTCGGATTTGCCTTGTAAATGATCGGTCCTTTGTTTATGAAAATATTGCGAGATCCAAACAATACCTAATGGAATTTGTATAGCAAAAGATAAAGCAAAGAATAAATTAAAAAAATCATTAGACTTAATAAAGATTTTCCGGAGGAAATTTCTTATCTATAATACCTATAAATTCTATCCCTAATAATCACATATCAGTCTACGGTAGGTGATCTATATGAGAGCATATCGCCTGTTAAGAATCATACTGGCGAAAGTCCGAAAATTCAATTTTTGAGTTAAGCCTACCAAAATTTGTTAGAACGTATTCTCTTTTGAGTGCCAAAATAGCGAAAATATATTTCCATTCTTTGCTATTGATTCTGACCCATTCATTTGTTGCCCGGCAATTTAAATGTATATGTTTATAAAACTTTCAAATGCCTTTTCTCGAATTGTTGAATTTCGGACTTTCGGACTATGATTCTCTGCAGGCGATATAGTCGAAAATCTTACATATAGTATAAAATAAATGATTTTGGATTCATTTATTTACACTTGAAGTGCAAAATCTTTGTTTAGATTAAAAAAAAAAAAAAATTATTCAATGACTAACAAATCCTTTGTTTCAACTTATATAAAATTAATTAAGAAAATAAAAAGTTTCTGCTTTGTTTATTAATCGGTTTAATTTGAAAGTTGATTTTCATAAAACAAAACAAAAAATGATATTTTTATGATATATACAAAAAAAATATAATCGAATTTTTTTTATATATTATTAAAATAAATAATGCATTTAACAAACCATAAAACGGAGAAAATGATCACGTGAAAAGAAGAATATGTGTGAAATCAAGTTGAAAAACCATCATCAACGTCTATTGTGCTGTTACAGCATCTCAAACTGTCATTTAATGGAACGCTTAATGACCCGGAATCAAAACACTAGAGAATTAATTGACCTCCTGGTCTGCGTAGAGAAGAAGGAAGGCAAGCACCACCCACAACCCCCTTAAATAAAAAAAAAAAGGAAGACCTGTTCTGATCGAAAAGTTCTCTTTGACAGGGAACAGTTAACCCTGAAAGGGGTCTCAAGCGACACATGTCAAAAATGACGAACGCCGTGATTGATGGCCGACGACTCCCTCATCCGAAAAGCCGCAAACATTTTTAGAAAATATTACTTGCATTATTATTAGAACTATATAATAGATTAACCCAGGGAACATCTCTCATTCTTCAATGTTTTGACAAGAGGATTAAATGGAAATTGATTTGTGACTATGCATTTAAGGATGAGTACATTTAAATATTAAATCAATGAATGAATCCATTATCAAGTAAAGATTCTATTCAATATGAATATTGAATAAATAAAATAAAGGGATTGTATCTAGAATTTATCATAAATTAATTAAGTAGCCGGATAATAAAGTATAAAGACATAATTGTATATAAAATAAGTCATGGAATAATTTAGAAATCGAAATGAAAAATATTTATACTATTACCATTCAAGGGCGGATACAAGGGGTGGTAAAGGGGGTAATTACCCCCCCCCCCCGAGATTTGAAAGAAATACTTTTTTTTCGAAAAAAAAAATTATTTTTAATGTAAAATTTTAAAAATTAATATTTAAAAAATTTGATTTGTATTTATATTCTGGCAAACAAGTACAGAATACGCCTTTAAATTACCGAAATTTAGAAAAAATTGTGTGCTGTGCGACCAGTCACACCAGATTACCCCCCCCCCCCCCGAGAAACACCTCTGGATCCGCCCTTGTTACCATTACGCCTGTACAGTCAATTTCAATATTAACCTCCAACCCCTAGAGAATAGAGTCGCGAAGTTAGACAGCCAGAGCGCTTAACTGCCGTAATTGTTTTTTCAAAAATAGTATTTCCACTGAAATATTTAAGAAAAATTAATTTTTTTTTATTTTCTAAGCACTCTGGATGTCTAACTTCACGGCTCAATTATTGAATCTGACTGTAGAGTCAGCGCCACATTCGAAAGTGGAACTTTGAGCTCACGCAAATAAAAATGCTTAGCTTTATGGTTGAATAGGCAAGAGGGTGCAGCCAATTAATTGAGCCTCTATTTAGTAATTAAGGACTCTTTATTGGAACGTTTCGGCCAGGTTCAACCTGCCATCTTCAGCCTTCAAAGAGCATATTCAAATTTTTTATACAAGTGAATGTGATGTTACTTAAAATACCCTCAAGTGATACGACCAAGTACAGGCTTATAATATCAAGAGGCTCAATTAATTGGCTGCATCCTCTTCCCTAACCAACATATCAGCTACAGCCACGTTCCACTATTCGATGATTTATTTATTTTAAAAATAATGCTTTGGTTGACTTTGCTAAAGGCTCCACTCTCGAGCAGATCAGGCAGTTGTGCCGCCGACTGTACAATAAAAAAGTAAAAATATTTACCCTCTTAGCCCTTCCATCACTCCCCTCATGAATATTATGTCAATTTCCTACTATTTTCAAATTTGCTATTCAATTTTATAAAATATAAAACAAGAAAAAATGTAGGAAGATAAATTAATAATCGTAAACATATCTTGAAAATAAAAATATAAATTTTCTTAATTTTCATTATCTAACAATAATTTAAATTATTATTATCGTGACTAAGTACTAAATTCCAAATGACAATTCATCAAAATAATGGCAATACTAGTTTTAGATTAACATATATGATAGTTTTTTTTATAATAAATTCTCATTAAAATAAATAATTGATAATTAATTTTATTTAAAATGTTACTTTTTACTAAAATAAATTATCCGCATAGTGTGGAATAATAATTTACAATTCAGTTAAATGGTGTTTTATATTCCCTTTGTGGTGACCACTTTAATAGAATAGAATTGCACGCATATTTTGTACTATACAATACAATACTTATTTGTATAGTCGTTTCACATGTGGAAACAATTAGATAGTTTCGAGATGTTGAATTGCAAACCTTATCGCTGCATTGAATTGAATAAGCTTTTACATTACATATCACCCACTGTTAATGTTTTCATTTACATTTATCTATCCAGGGTTATCATGAACGATTTATGAAAATTATGCTAATTGATTAACTTTTGTTACTTTTTTATACAGTACCGTATGTGTTTATCTAGAGATTTTCTGATTAGCTTTTTTTTAAAGAAGGAAAATAAATATTTAATTTCATTTTTTTATTGTTGGATTTCTCAATTTTACTTTTTCCCTACAAGTCTTGATCAAATTTTGTAATTTCGATTTTTTTTCTATCGTCTTTTAAGTAATTTGGTTGCCTGAAGGAAATATACAGAAGCTCCAAATAGATTGGAGATCCCTGGTTCGACTCTTAGGAGTCAGGGGACATATGATTCAATAAAAGTCTCGAAAATAAATATGAATCAACTATCTCCTAGTGAAACGAGTAAAAAATTCAAAATTTTCTTTCTAAGAAATTTGATAATTTGGTGAAATCTTCAAATTTTACATTATATTGAAACTAACAATATTAATACACAAACAGTAAACAAGAGAGCGTGAGATGGATTAAAAAAGAATTTTTAAAAATGTTTATGAAGGCAGGTAGTAAAAGTCGAAACGTAGTTATAGATGAAAAATTTAGGAAGTTGTAGATGCATAATTGTTGGAGTTTAGAGGATGCAAACCGAAAGGTCTCATAATTGTTGATTATTTTACGAGACAGCCTCTTAAATTCAATAATTATTTTTATTTAAAAAGATTGAGTTTTTTTTTTTATTTATTTACGGTCTTTTTCGCCCGTGACCCGTGACTCAGAGAGATGATATTAGCTTCTCGTGCCTAAGGTCCCGGGTTCGCTTCCCATCCCAAGCAAGAAAAAATTATTTCTTGATGAGTAGCAGGACGAGGAAAGAAAATCAGCTAGTATTTATTTCATTTATTTAAGGTTAACGTTTCGGTTTCGGTCAAGACCATCTTCAGAGCCTTGGGCGACAAACTAAAAATAAGCAAAACATGAAATGAGACAACGAATTATAAATTCTCTGGGCTGTCAAATAAAATTTATCCCATATTGACAGCCCATAAGCTCTGAAGATGGTCTCGACCGAGACCGAAACGTTAGCCTAATAGACCTTAAATAAATGAAATAGCTATTAGCTGCTTTTCTTTCTTCATCCAGGTAATCTTCAACAACTTTTATTAATTTTTCTTAAAATTTATTTCATTTAAATTGGCTACCAATCATTTGAAATAAATAGGGATGGGGCCTAAATGGCCTTAGATGCCGAAAAAAGACCTTAAAACAAATTTAAAAAGGAGGTCATTTTCTCTATTTATTTCAATTTATTGGTGAATTCAAAATTTTATCGAGCAGGGTGAATAAATAAGTCGAAGCTGATATTCAGGCAATTTATTAGGGTTAAACCCTCCGCTATAGGTAAACGTTTCGGGGCTCAAACGGCTCCTTCTTCAGGACCATGGGTGTCGAGAAAACAATTAGCCCTCAATTTTGTCATAAATGATGGAAATGTCAGGACCATGGGTGTCGAGAAAACAATTAGCCCTCAATTTTGTCATAAATGATGGCTAATTGTTTTCTCGACACCGCATGGTCCTGAAGAAGGAGCCGTTGAGCCCCGAAACGTTTACCTATAGCGGAGGGATTTAACCCTAATAAATTGCCTGAATATCAACTCCGGACTTATTTATTCACCCTTCTCAATAATATCCACCAGGCTGCCCCTATCTTCATCACAAATTTTTAACGCATGTGACGGGATGCCATTGGTATAAAGGGCCAATCACGCTAGCCACTACACCAAACCCGAGGGCACAAAATTGAGCGAGAATCCTTTGTTACTGAAACGCAATAATATTAATTTCACCTTCAGATGGAAAAATAAATCAATTTTTTTTAAAATTGATATAAGAATATGAATCATCGAAATTCTTGATAAAAGCCTGTCTAGTAGCCTATTTCTCATAAAATAACCAACATCATCGTCATTCCAGTTGTATTCCTCAGAGACATCGGGTAAAGAAAACAAACCACCTGAGGCTGACTATAAAGATCCAAGTTTTGCTCTCCACCAGCCCAATGAGTCATCATTCAAAGACAGGTACTGGATGGAGTGTTTATATTTACACCTACATACATCTCCTCTGCCTCTTTCCCTTTCTCTCTTAGCATGAAGAGATGATGCTACGCAATACAGTATTAATAGTGCTGTTTAATTTCGCTAAAACCTGTTCGGCAAAGAGGCTTCAGCTAACTATATAGTTCAAGTTAAAGTGGCCGTGTCAGAATGACTTTTAATTTAATTTCAAATTATAATAATAAATAAACTCATCTTAGAGTTTGTGCACCTATTAAGGAGGATCGTGTTGACGATGTCTTTTATATTTCCGGACAAGGGAAAAGTAATTAACCAACTAATTGCTTTCAATTTTATATTATATATCATATTTAGTAATTTATAGTAAAATATAAAACATGTGGAAAGGTCAACTTTATTTTAATTATAATAATTTAAATTCTTCTTTAACATCTTTAATTAATTAAAGATTATAAAGGCTATAAAAATTAATTATAACATTATTTTAGTATATATAATATGTCATAAGAGCAACAACGCCTTTTTTAATAGCAGGATTAAAGTGAATTGCTATTCTGCTTATTTAGAAAAAATTTTCATCGGTATTGTTAAAGACCACCCATCCCAGGCATTGATACTAGTGGCGGTATTGTTCATCCGGAAAAATTTGAAATTAATCACGGTTTTTCAATTTTTAATTACCCCTTTTGTTTAAAACTGATTTTTTTTTTTGCTCAGCTCAGAGAGAGAAATTTCAAATTTTTTTTTCGATGTGAGGTGCTCCCTAATAATTTTATTTTAGAATTTTTCCCGACTAAGATTCTCAAATTGTTTATCTAATGAATCAATTGTAAATAAAAATATTGCTGCTCAGCTAAAGACTAAGGAAATTTTATAATTAGAGCCTATTACTTGAACAAAACACTTTAAACAATACTTTCTCTCTCTATATATTTCATATATAGGGTAAGATAAAGTAAAAATTCAATTGAAAATTAGTTTTAAATTGAAAAAATTTAAATTTTGAACTTAATTAAAGTTTATTTTTTTTTGATAATATAAAAGCTTCAAAAAATAGAGCTTCATTGACGAATTTTTTTGTGGGTAAGAGAGAAATAATTTTAGACTTATAGGTTTTTTAAATTTAAGCAATCAATATTTACAGTCTGTAGCCTAATAGCAAAACGCAAAATTACTAACTTTGTGGGCCCCAACCGTGAATGGGTTTGTGAGAGTGAAGGTTTTGTTAAAATAACAATAGTTAATGAGTAATAACGTTAAAATAAGAAAAAAATAAAAATTAGGAGAAATGGTTGCATGGTAACAAAATATAAATATTTCCCATGTTACGATTTTTTTATTTATTTAATTTTGAATTCTAAAATATCGGGTAAATTTTTGTCTGTGTACGGGAGAGTCCGGAAAGGATATGATTCAAAAATCTTAAGTTATGAATAATTAACGTTAAAATAATCTATATATATAAAAATGAATTGGGAAAAATGTTTGTATGTAGTATGTATATATGTATTATGTTTATAGAAATCACAATTTTAATGAAGGGAGAAGGGGGGTAGGGGGCGCGGGGATATAATTATAATAATGTATGTATTCTATTAAAGAAAGATAAAAAAAGATAAGGGTCAGCTGAGAGATTCGATGCTAAATGAATAAATGAATAATGAAATGATAATAATGTTTTTGAATTAATATGAAAAATAGTAAATTTTTAGTTTTCTCTTAACTATATATGCTAATATATAGAGAGAAAGTATTGGATTCATGTCAAAAATTCGATGTCGAGATTTTGATGGATATACAAGTTTTGAAGTCCCCTGAGTCCAAAAAGAATACAACTTTCATTACCAAAGGTAAGAGAAAGTTGTGCGCTGTGCGACCAGTCACACCAGATTTTTAGGCTTATTAAAAATAAATTTATTTTTAGATTAAGGTGAATATGGTAATTAAATTAAAATAAATACAAAATATATAATTACTAGTCATAAATTATCGAAATGGCATGATTCAACAGAATATTTTTTATCAAATAAATTTATCATTTCATATCTTCCTTTCAATAAATAAAACATTTCGAAATTTCTTTCTGTTTTTTGAATTTTAATTAATTACAACACATGTTGATTTCAAATTATGGAAGGAAAATTTTGTTGCGTTTCAGTTCTCTTAGCTACTCAAATGTTGGTCCAGGTGTACGAATAAGATGCTTAAGGCGAAACAGAGCAAGCGATACAGAAGGTTTCATAAATAAAGACCTCGGCTTTGAGGAAGCAGAGGTCACTCACTTCGGTTGGTGAAGTCGTGCAATAAACAAATGGCAGGAGAGTTCAACGATGGTACGGCTCATGTCAATCCACGATCATTACTCAAGATCATTTCGAAAAGCAAAATAATAATTAAAGCTAAAATAGTTTATTATTAGAAGAGAGATTAACAATTCAGAGATTGAATTTCATGTGAGTTCAATAATTGAGAATCCGGTTTGAATAATTGAATATGAATTTGAAATTACACAAACCAAATTGGTTTAAAACAAAATTATATTAATCCACTTTTTTGAAGTCCTCAAAAAGTGTATTTCTATCAAAATCTCAACATAGAATTTTTGATAGAAATACAATACTTTCGGTAAGAGAAAGTAAAAGAAAGAATAGAAAATAATATAAGTTTCATTAATTAGAATATAAACCAAATTTAAAGTGCTTGAATAAGAACGGGTCGTTTTGATAACTTACCTACCCCAACATTAAAATAGCCTCTCTATGGGAGAAATACTGGTGTTTGTCCTTCAGCATTAAAATAGCTGAAGGACAAACACTCTCCCCATAGGGAGGCTATTTTAATGTTGGGGTAGGTAAGTTATCAAAACGACCCATGCCTGAACACCCAATAGATATATTAATTTATGACGGTATAGTAAAAGTCTTTTATAGCCTAAGTTGCCGAAAAGACTGTGTTTATGTGTGCATTAGTGTTAGTGTGAATGGGAAAAAAGTATTCTAAACAAGAAACTTTGCCAACATTAAAAAAACAGAGTTCTGATCGAAGTGGCGACCGAAACGTCGAAATATAAATGTACTTTTATGTACTTGGCCATCGCTTACTGAGTATACTGTGTATGTGTAGTATATTTATTATATAAGAGTTTGGTTCAACAATGTATAAAATTCACTATGACACTTTCATAATGACTTTTTGCCAGCTCATAAGATCAGAAAGCCAGCACGCTAACCACTACACTAAGGCCCGAGGGCTAATTAAATCTCTAAATTAGCGAACACAAGGAATTTAAATATGATTAATGTAAACTTAAAATACTTTAAATTCACAGAATTAAAATAATTTACGGTAGTTATCTTAAGAATTTTAAATCCATTGAACAGAAAAACAAAACAATTGGCAAAGAAAGGTTTGATGGTTTCTAAAATGTCATATTTGACACTTATTTAAAAATAAATATATTTAAATGTTTCAGTGAACATTATTTGCCAATTTCAAATTTAATATTCATCTCTTATTCATTTAAAATTTGCTATTATCCCATGGCGTTTGTTTTAAAGATAAATCACGATTTAGACATTAGGATAACACGAATTACCTAAAAAACTTCAAATTTCAAAAAAATTATTATTTTAAGTAAGACTTTGACGTGGGTGGGAAGTAAATTGTGATCTTAAAGAAATAAGTGTAGGAGAGGGAAAAAGGAGATGGGAATGACCAGCAATATTCACTAAGTATTCATTAAACATCGATAACTATTTTCCGTGTGTGGCATTTTTACTTTAATTTTTGTGGCCATCAATCAGATATTTAATAATGTAAATTAGAATGATAGGAAGAGAGGATGTAAGCCAAAAGGAGAGCTCTCTCTGAGGATGTACAAGATTATATAACTCACTAAATGTATTTCGAAGTTTACTTGTATCAGGATTCAGATGGAATTGAATGACTTATAATAAAAAATTATTTTATACAAAACATTTTTTATTTTTCAGGAATTATAACCATGACGACTGGTTTGGGCAAATTTCTCAGTTTCGGTCACCATATGTGACCATCATCAGGCCTAAAAATTAAGATACATTATAAAAAACTTAAGGCTTAAAACAAAATCTATAATTTAAGATCAGATATCTTAATTTTTAGGCCTAATGATGGTCACATATGGTGACCGAAACTGAGAAATTTGCGCAAACCAGTCGTCAGGGTTATAATTCCTGAAAAATAAAAAATTTTTTGTATAAAATAATTTTTTGTTATAAGTCATTCAATTCCATCTGAATCCGATACAAGTAAACTTCGAAATACATTTAGTGAGAAAAATCATAATTGTTGAGACAGAGCTGCATCTACCCACTCATGGACCAACTTGATATTGAAAAACGTTTCACTTTGTTTCTGCTATAATGCACCCTAACAATTCCTGCTAGCCCCAATTTAGACCCTAGCTCTTATTTGGGCCTTCTCTAAACTCCAACATTTAACTTAGGGCGCCCTTTATTCAAAATTGTTTATAAAACAATATATTCCCTAGAGCAAAAAGAATTAAAATAATGGTAACAAGAAATTGGTCAAAGTAGGTCAGGAGCCAGAACAGAACAATAGAGACAGAAGAAGTTGAACAGAAGCTGTCCATTCTTTAGATTTCGATTCGATTGGATTTGTTGTTGTTGTGATTGGTGTTGCTACTTCATCAAGCTAAAGAACATCGTGATAAATGCCTGGACACGAACCAAGTTGAATCGCGAACAAAAAGTCACGCCAGAGATATTGCTAATAATAAGGAAGCGTTGCACGTAGCAATAAAATCACTACTTTAATGGGCACTTTTAATTTATATTTATATTAAGTGATTATTTTTTTTTTTACTAAATAGAAAACCGCTATTTATTTATTTGTGAATGAAATCATTTATAAAGGATTGAGTTTAATACCCGAAAACAAGTTGTTAAAGGGTGGTGAAGTTGTAATATATGAATTGTATTGATTACGAGTGAAATTTTAATTTGATTCTCATCAATATAATAAATACTTTTCTACCAATCCTGATTTTGTATTTTTCTAGATCTCTGGAGACCAACTACTAAACGTCCTAGAAGATGGTCTGACGATTACAAGAAGTTCCTTGAAGAAGACTTCATTGAACAAGCAAGAAATTCTGCTGATGTGAATTGAAATAAGAACCATTCCTTCTCAGGAAATATATTAATAAATACATTTTTAATATAGCCAGTCAGAAAAATAATTTGATATACGTATATATATAAATAGTAAATAAATTAGAGTTAATTGAGATAATTATCTTAGAAATGATTTGATGTCTGGTGTTAGTATTGAAACTTTATTTTGACCTTAGGCATGGATGATAGCGATGTTTACTAAATAGTTCATTAATTATTTATAAATTAATAAATTAAATTTGTTTATATATTACAATATTAAAATCTTTGAATTTATTTGAGAAGTAATGTTAATAAAAGAAAATTGTCTTAAACGTCTTCAGATGTCCAGAATAATGCAAACTAAACAGGAGCGAGTTCTTTTTAAATATTTACAAAAATAATAATTCATAAAAAAAAGAGAGTTAGCTTAATATTTTTTATGTATATAAAAGAACGTGCAAATAAATTTCGGATGTATAAAAACAAAAAAATTGCTTAATAAAGAGATGATAGAATTATCTTTTGCCATCAATAGAAAATTTGTTAAATGAAATGGAACAACTATTTGGAGAAAAATGAAAGCAAATAAAATGCATTAATTATGGATTAATTATATTTTATGGTCCTGTTGGATGGGGAAGCGACAAAAATCTTATTTAAATATATATTCGTTCTGAGCTATTTAATTTATTATTAGGTTATTTTTGAGGATAATCATTTATATAAGAACTGAACAATCGCAATGCTAAAATGGATGAAAGTCCAAAACAAAAAGAAAAATTTCTTAATTCAATAATTCTAGATGAGATGTAATTTGTGGAGGTGTTTGTTGATTAGAGGATATATGGAAGCAGAGACAGCCAGGAAAGAAAATTCTCTGAATGCTTTACCAATCAGTCGGAGACGTTTCGGTCTATTTATTATAAACCATCTTCAGTCTATTCTAAAATACATATAAATATATATAGATGTTTAGTAATTTAAGTAAAAAACATCTGTATATATTTTAGAATGGACTGAAGATGGTTTATAATGAATAGACCGAAACGTCTCCGGCTGAATGGTAAAACATTCAGAGAATTTTCTTTTCTGGCTGCCTCTGCTTCTATATCTCCTTTAATCACTAATTCTGATTTTACTAGTACGTGAATCAACGAGTTGTAGGTATGGAAGTGGTATCGAAAAAAAGTATGTATTTTCGGCGTTATTATAACTCCCACCTGATGTAGATTAGATTTAGATGCCTCTATCGAAACCGAAATGTCGGTTAAAAAACTATTAAAGAAAAGAATTTTGACATGTCTCTGAATCCGCAACCTTCCTTGAAAGAAGAAAAATTAGAAAAAAGACGTGGACACTACCGGTTATAGGAAAGGTGCTCAGAAGGGCCCAACCCTCAATTAAAATAGGATAAATCATACTCTTTTCATAATGCGCCATTACCTCTCTGTAAAAGATTTCAAGCCTCCTGTTAACAAAATCCCGGAAGCCCACTGTCTTTAATGATCGTAGTATCGCCAGAGACAAATAATTTGTGAATAATGAAAAAATTATTTTATATATATATATATATAAAATCTTGTAGTGAGTAACAAAAGGGTTCTACATGTGATAATTTTATTGTTTTTTTATTAATCAAAGAAGATAAACATTTTTTATTAGAATTTTAAAGATTAGAATCATGAAAGTTTTATTTTTTTTTTAAACAATGAAATAATCACATGTAAAAAAGCAAAGATAGTGGGCGCTATATGAAAATAAACACTCTTGAAAATAATAATATTTAAGTAAATGAGTATTCCTATAACTTATATAGTGCATAGATATATGTTTAGATTGTTTAATAAACGAAAGAATAATAAAAATAAACTATTTTTCATTCGATAAATGGAAGGAACAACAAGTATTGGAAGTTCTAATTTATTTGATGACTCAAGCAATATTAATAGAAGATACACCAAATAAACTTGACATTTAATATATAAATTATCTATAAAATCCAATCCAATGAGATTATTATTATATCTTGAGATAATTCTAGCAGACCATGTGTACAGTGAGGGTCAATATTAAGTCGCACCCATGCGTTTTCTACTTGTGATTATTTCATTGTTTTTATAAAAGAAAATGAAAATCTTTAATGGAAATTTTCTAGGTTCTTGAACCATGAAAGTTTCCATTAAAAAATATACATGTATAATAATAATATTATAATATTTTTTTTAAAAACAATGAAATAATATGGACTTAATATTGCCCCTCACTATATCAAGCAAAATAGGAATAAGACAATTTCCTAAGAGATCCAATCTATAAATTTTATCTTATTTACTAATTAGAATATGTACCTAAACAAAAATTGCCAGAGAACCCCTTTATGTTATGCTGAATCAAATACACTTAGAATTTAGCAGTTGATTTCAAGAAGACACACAAAACACTTGCAAATTTGTTTAATTAACTTGAGTTTGAGCACTTAAGCATTCTTATTTAATTGATAATATGTAAAAGATTATTAATGTTTGATAATTGAATCATAAATTTTAAAAAAAATAATAATTTTTTTTTAATAGGTTACTAACCTTACTTGACATTTTTTCATCATATTTAATAGTAAAATATAATTATTATATTTATTATATTCGAGAAAAAAGTGAAAATAATTAAATATTTTTCAAGGAATTAAATAAATTCTACCTTTAAAAGTTGAATTTCCAGCCAGACAGGCCCGGTCGTCGAATGCTCAGATGCACAGAAAAATCACTTTGAATTCACAACACGCACATAAAAATAAAACTAGGCCTATTACAAATTATTATATAACTAAATAAATCACACAAATAAATAAATACTATTAAAATATTAACGAAAAGTTAAAAAGAATACGGAACCGAGTGACAAATAAAAAAGCGGGTGCTTACCGGCGCGAAATGCTAAGTGGCGCTAGAGAGCGCTGCTAGCGCCACACACACACACACACACACACAAGAGCGGATGCAAGGGGGAGGGGTTTTAATTGGTTTTTGCTTTTTATTTCGGGTAGGGCTCCTCCGAGCCATCTCGAGAAAAGTGGGTTTTATGGTGGTCATTAAATTTTTTAATAAATAAGAAATTATATATAATATTTAAGATATTATATATTTCTCGTATATGAGCCGCGAAACTGAAATTTAGATAATTAAATATTTATTAATTCATATACCCGAAAAAATAAGGGTGTGCCGCCGGGAGATGAACCACGGATCCTCCAATTTGTACTCGGAGTCCCCGGCGGCACACCCTTATTTTTTGGGGTATATGAATTAATAAATATTTAATTATAGTAATTGAATTTTATTTTTATTATAAAATTTTAAAATCCTACAATATTTGAGATTACTTGTCAAAAGTGGAAACAGATGAGGGGCTTTTTAGAAAAGAAAAATCGCTAAATAATAATAAGTTTTTTCATTAATTTGGAAAGCCTTGAAAAAGCTTTTTTTGTAAACCGAAACCAAAACATGTGCAAATGGTCGGTCGTAATTAAGTTTTCCAAATAAAAGAAAAAAACAGTATTTAAGCTAATTTTATTTTCTGAAAAGTCCTTCATCTGATTCCACTTTTGACAAGTAATCTCAACTATTGTAGCATTTCATAATTCTTCTTGTCAAGTTTTGTATCAACAATAAAATTTTAAAAATTAATACTTAAAAATTGGATTTGTAGATATATATATTCTGGTAAACAAGTATAGAATGCAACTTTAAATTATCGAAATTAAGAAAAAATTGTGTGCTATGCGACCAGTCACACCAGATTACCCCCCCCCCCCTTCACAGACGTATCACTTTGAAATGTTGACCATAAAATTCGGAATTATCAACAAGAAAAGAAGATGGTAAAAAAAATAAAAAAAGCTCTTTTTTGCAATCAAAATTAAGTAAATTTGAAATTATTTTCTAGGTTGGAAATAAATCTAGATTATTTATAGGTCGACAAATATTAAAGCCTCACACTGCTACTTTTACCATTTATAAAACTGGTATTGGGAACTTTAAAAAGCATGTTTACATTGCAAATCGGTGTTGTTGGCCTTGCAAATTATGGACCTATAAGCAATGGTTATTTAATGTTACCGGTTGCCTTTCGATTGGCTCCGTTGAGGATGACAATTCCGGTAATAAAATATAAAAAGCCAAGCAAGGAAGAGGAATCAAGTGCAGATAGGTGTGAAAAGAATTGAGATAAAAGGTCGGTAAATGAGTTTGAATGCTCAGAGCAGTAAAGGAAAAGACAGAGAAGGAGGCGGAAGGGCGATGACCTGCTAGCTCCTCCTGTGGGTCCCCGAAAAGGTCTCCCAGGTCACCCTGAGATGAAAGAATAAATTTCGTCTAATATCAAAATAAAAAAAAAGCAAAATAAAATACTGAAAGGAAAATAAATCCTAGTTACCAGAGAAGGTAATTTAGATAATTAAAAAAAAAAAAGATAAATAGATTAGAAAGTTTAAATTCTGTTCTATCTCATTAGTTCTTTAATTATTTATAAGTTTGTTGAAAGTTAAGTATTTTTATAAATTAAATAAAAAAATTTATTAAGAATAAGGCCCATTCTACACGAGAGCTTTTGGCACGTTTTCAACGCTTCAAAAGCGTGAGTCAAACTGAACTAAGGAGTTTAAATGAGAGCTTCTACACGGCGTTTTGAACGCGTTAGCTCGCGTCCGAGCATTTCCAGGGGAATGAGCCTCGTTCGAAACGCCTTAAAAACGCGTGCCCATTCTACACGTGGCGTTTTGAAAGCGTTGTAACGGCGTTGTGACGTAGTAAATAATCTACTAGCGCAGTCTGCAGTGTATTCGTGTGTACTATACCCAATGGGGGGGGGGTTTTACTCAGCACTCACGCTGACGTTTCGATCCCGGTAGGGGTCATCTTCAGAGCATGGAGGCTGGTCATAATGTATGTGTATGATTTTTTACATATTCAAATCTCGTGACAATATTACATAGTAAACAGTAATTGCGAGTCGAATACAATTTATTTAACAACAATATATACAGCATTTATAGTTCGGAGACCAGTTTCAGAAAAAACCATAGCTGTATTTTTCTTCATTTCTTATCACCATTATTAATTGTTTAATTTTGTATCGTTTATATACAAGAAAATATTTTTGAAATATTTTATTTAGAATATAAAATTTTATAAAAATCAAAACCCTTGGGGAATGTCCCCCCCCCTCCCAAATGACGCCACTGACTATACCAGTTTGTTTGTTTAAGCAGGTCGCTTGAATGAGAACTATCGTGGCTCTGAGGCAATTTTTTAGGTTATTATAGGCGTTAGAAAAGCTCCAAAAGCGCTCCTGAAGAATGGGAAGTAAATTTAGCTCTAGGCTAATGAAATATTTGTTTCCTTTTAATACATAATTAGGAATTAGCACAATTATCCGGTAGATATATTGACTGGTTCCTTGTAGGGGTTGTTTATAAACTACCTCTTTATAAATAAAATTGCTCCTTTTCTTTTTTTTTTTTGTCGGATTGGGTATTTAACTTTTTTATCTAAGGAATTAAGTTGAAAAAAAAATAATATAAAAGGGATTTAAAGATCGATTGCGATTAGTGGACAAGTTTAATAATTTAAAAAGCTTTAAAAAAAAGCGACCTCAAGTGAACTTGAAAGCAGTTCTCTCGGAAACGAAAAGGAACGAAACGAAACGTCCTGAATGGCATGCAAGCTAAAGGTAACCTTTAATCGATAGCCAGATGGCTTGTTTTTGGCATTAAGCCTTCATTTGCAAACGGGGTCCGAGCTTACACGTCCCTCAATGAAGGGGACTGCCCTCGACCAAAGCCCTAAGCTGCTTATGTAAATGGGAACGAGCAGTCGGACGCCTACACCTACTTAGAGTATGTGGATAGGATATTTACAAAAGCGCAACAGGCAGCCTCAAAAAGCTCTTTCTCTTCCCTTCACCTATTTCATTATAGTATGATTAATCAATAAATAAATACCAATGCTAGCGATCTAAGACGATTTTGCTTTGAAGTAAGTAATCACCTTAACCATGAAAATGTCAAAGAATGAATATGCAACTTTTCAGGGTTATTCATGCGAACAAATTTTCGTCACAATGAGGATGATATGAGCTAAATTTTGTAATATTTTCCTATTTAATATTTATTTTATTTATAAACGGCTCCCTCTACTCTTTATAATGCGAGCTCTACAAGGAGATGCATCAGTTATGCTCCTGGAATATACAGTCACACCCGGTTTTTTTTTTATATCATAATAATATAGAAAAAAAAAAATGTCCTCTAAAGTAAAGATTAATTTAAACAATACTTTCTCTCTCTATATATTTCATATATAGGGTAAGAGAAAGTAAAAAAGTGAGTTGCTTGATTTCCCTAAAATAATACTTTGTGAGATCTTTATTAACTCTTATATTAATTGATTTAAGATAATATTGCATTGTGTCATTTATAAATTAGTCGTTAAAATAATCTTTGTAATTCATTAATATTTCCTCTAATAATGAAATCTGGAATAAGTCGTAAGCCCTATTATCTATCTTCTCAACAATAGAGAATAAATTTTGGGGGTTTTCGTGAATCGAAGTTTAAATAAATAGGATTAGGCCATACCATATTGAAGACTGAATAAAAAAAGAAGAGCTGGTTCGTTAAAAATACTTAATTTTATTTTTTATATAGGTTATTTGTTTTTAAAACTCGAATAAATTAAGTAAAAAAAAAAAAAAAATTTTATGTTAATGAATATTATAATGAACAAAAATTCTTCTGAAATAAGAGAAAGATCATAAATAGTTCGACCTGTTGATATAATCCGGATATAATAAATTATTTAACTTGTTTCAAAGATGTAAGCTGTTTTTTTTTTAAGTTTCAATAGTCAGCTATGAAATTAAAAATTTTACTTTTTCTTTGAATTTTGTTTAATTTCCATTTGAGCCTAATTAAGATATGTAATTAATTATTTATAGTGAAGATATTTTATTACAAATTAACATCTTTAAAACTGTTTTATGTTACCGAAGTTAGTACTAATTAAATAATATATGGTAAAAAAAATATTGGTATGCCCAATAGCTTGGAAATGGTATTCAATATTAATGGCAAAGGCACTTTTACTATTTTGAATAACAACGAGATCTTACTCAGCTGCATTTATGGTCATGTCCTCAAGGACATTTTGACCATTAACTACGAAATTTATTTTAATATTTATTATTGCTTGAAAATTTTGAGATCTTTAACCTTTATATTTAAGATGTTTTCGTTGTTGGATACATAGAAAGATGAAAATAGGAGAAGTTAAATAAAAAAAAAGAAATAAAATCAAGGGCCAAAATTTTTCACGTCTCTATTTTCCTAATTTTTAATCCAAGGGGAAGATATGAAGTTCAACACCCAAAAAATATATAAATAAAGATAAATATTGAATAAATAGAGGGAAGCCCTATGTTAACATTTTTAAATAATGTTCTGTTAAAAATTAAAAATAAAATATTTTTATTCTTTAAAATTTTTTCATTTAGGAGGGGGAGGTAGTTCGGATGATCCTCGAAAATTTTTGAAGTTATACTTCTTTTGGCGCGTTTTGATGAGATTGATGAGAGTGAATTTGTGAAAACGACATAATGAAGTTAGCCCCAGAATTTGTATAATAAAAAGGTACATGATGAAGATAGCCCCAGAATTTGTGAAAACGATATGATGAAGTTATATTTGACAAAACGTGTTGTTATTTTCAAATCCAAAAATTAAATTATTAATTAAATTTATTAATTAATAATTTAATAATATTTTTTTATCTAAAGGGACCAAAATGTATTTTGTTTAAAAAATAAAATAGAAAGAACACCAGCGCTCTCTGGCGCTCTTTGGTTGAAAATAAAATAAAAAGAACGAATGGAAGACCGAAAGAATCAGGATCGAAGACCAAAAGAATCATGAACAAAGAGCTAATATCGAAAGAAAAAGAACTAGTCACTTGTTACGGGATACAAGAGATTAGCCTATATTTATTATTTATCTACTTTTTTGAAGTTTTTGAAGTATAACTTCTAACGCGTGTACATAAGTACACACACCACTTTTTTTTGGATATGGCACTGCTATAATCAGCTATATGTAGTTTTTTAGTGTAGTCCAGAACTATAAATTAAGAAAGTTTATCCTTGGATAAAATTCCTTAAGGTGGAATTTCAATATAAAATCAAAATTTCAATATAGAGATATAAACAACCATATTGAAATTTTGATTTATAATTAATATTGGTTTTGGCTCTGAAGACGGCATTTCATGTCAAAACAAATGTATATATGCGCGTACTTAACAGTCCGAAAATGCTCTTAAAATAAAAAGAAAATGAAAAAGAAGTAATTTATTTTTTATTTAAAAAAAAAAAAAAAACATCTTAACTCCACCTTAAGAAGATTTGTCCAAGGATAAACCTACTTAATTTATGTTTATATGTTGAATTTCATTCGTTCGGTTAAAGGTATAATCTAAAATATTGGAACTTTAAAAAAATAAAATATTTTGAGAGCGAAGAAAGCAATTATTAGATATATGAGCAGTTATTATAAAAAATAAATTGCAATTTTTTAGCAAACAATTGAGCCCATGGGCTGTAGCTCAGTGGTAGAGTTTTACTTCTTGTGCTAAGTCAGGGGTTTGAAGCGATAAAATTTATTTCAATTGAATTGGCTATCATTCAATTGAAATAAATAAAGATGTGGTCTAAATAGCCTCAGATGCTGAAAAAGATGAAAGAAAATCAATTGAGCTTTTTATTGTTTATCTATCCTATATTAATAATATGCATTTCAAATAAATCCCTCTGGACGAATTCTCTATTAATTCTCCTCTAACAAAAACAAATTTCGTGAGTGAAGATTTATTCAACAAATTATGAATGATACCCCTCCCCCTGTTGATTCTGTGACTCCATTAACGGATTTCAAAACTGAGCAAATACATTTAACATCATTATTCACATCCCAAACATATTTTGAAAACATTCCAAAAAGTCATGGTTGTAAAATATTTTTAAATTGTTCGGAAGGAAGTGCATAAATAAAACAAACAACAAAATGCAAATACTTTTCCAAGAAGAAAAAAAATTGATGAAACGGAGAGAGAGTAGATGAGATCATACATTATGTTAACAGAATTTAATTACCTTGGAAATCAAATAGAATTTAAGATCTCTTTGAGATTCATAAAAACAAGCAAGTCGGCTAAATTTGATTTTCTAAATCAAATAATAATAAATAGATTTTAAAGAAAGTAAAAGTAATGAATTTTTATTTAAAAATAATTTAGGTACGAGGGCAGGTCATTAAGTCCGTGGCTTTTTGAATGAAACACAGGTTTTTGGATAAAAAATCATTTTATTTTTCGCAGTAGTATCCTTTGAACTCTATACACTGCCATCGTTTCTCCAATTTTTGTATCCCTTCCAAAAAATAAGATTTGTAGAGGGCATCAAAATAGGAATTTGTTTGTGAGATGATTTCATCGTTGGAGTCAAATCTCTTTCCGCCGAGCCATTTTTTCAGGTTTGGAAATAAGAAGCAGTCACTCGGGGCTAAATCCGGAGAATAGGGCGGATGAGGGAGCAATTCGTATCCAAATTAATGGATTTTGCCATGGAGCACACGAAATTCACTTTTTTTCATTTTCTTCTCAAATCACGAGGTAATCTGCTATTAATGGATGTCAAACAAAAACTAAAAGACCCAGCTGGTTCAAATTCCGACAGGAGTCAGCTGATAGTTGCCTGCTAACAGGAGCAGTGTTGCCATTTCAGTTAAGAGGCAGGAAATTCAAAAAATGACTGACTTTTTGACCTGCTCTCTTATATAGACTTTAACCTATGATACTTTTTTATGTTAATTACGATATATCTGATCCGAGTGCAAAGGAAACAACATACGTTGCCAGAAAGAAAAATAAAATCAGAGAGAAATTGTCTAACCTTGTATTTAAATATAAAATACTTAAACGTAAAAATTAAAATATGAAATGAGGGTTATTATAGTACATCAGTAAAATACTAGTACTCTTTGGCCGATTGTGTTTAAAAGTTTCGTGTCACGTCCCAGGGGGGTACCTAACTTAAATATAAAATTTCAACCTCATAGCTTTTTTCGTTCATAAGATATAAGACAGACAGACCATGTCGCGAAAACAACTTTTTTGGATTCAGGGGACCTCAAAATATATATCCATCAAAATCTCGACATCGAATTTTACATCTCTATAATTACATATTAACAGAAAAAACTTTAATCTTTTCAAAAGTAGTGAATCTTCTATTTGAATATCGGCATATAGCCTAAGAAGGAGAAAGACATAAAGGGAAAAGAAGAAATCCTATTATTTGTTCAAATAACTCGTAGTCGTCTATAAAAGGGCAGTAGTCAGAGAATTTTTCGGGAGTGGATCCTACTTGTCCCCCTGACTCCGACCCTGGTCATATAAATAGGTCTACTAACCAAATGGGAGTACAGACCAAAATATTGGAAAAACAATTTTAAGAAGGTTTAATTGTGTCTACTCTATTCCTCACCTTAGAAGATTGGAAAAATAATGAAGCAATTAATAATAAAAGCAAAGATTATTTTTAAAGTGGAAATATTAATTTTGAAAAAAGAAGAATGCGTGTATCTGTAATTTGATATGAATATTTATTTCACGAAGAAAGTTTTTTTCTTTACACTGAACCCTTTATTTATATTTTTTAAAAACATTTTATATAATATTTAGGTTAGAGGTTGTAGAAAGAGGTCCCTTTGAATGAGGTGATGAAATATATAGGATCTCGTAAATATTCGTTTTCAATGACAAGGTTAAAAGTTCGACTTGATCCACTAATAAAACCATAAGAACCAAAGCTATTTCGGGGTTTGGAAGAGAAGTTAAAACGGAAAGGGAAAGACCCTGGGGTTCTAAACATCATTGCTTGATTCCCTTTATACATTTATCGTCGCTTCTTGGTTTTATTTTGATTGCAGCGCGTGTCGCCTTTTGGTTGTGTCTCGTTTAACTAAACGCGTTTTAGAGAAGAAGGGGAAAAAAAGAACCTTTATTGTGATTGAAACTGGCGCAATGCGCTCTTTTAGCTCTGGGAATATGGCCCAAGGTACGGCGAAAATGGTACGTGGTGAAGTGGTAAGTGGAAATCAAAAGAGAAGGCAGATTGCGGTGACGCAATTAGCAAGGAGATAAGAAGAAGAAGAAGATGAGAAGGTGGTCAGGCAATTGCGTGCAGAGTATCCAAACTGATGGCTTCTTCCCATTTTTCGTGATGCATGCCAACTTGTTCTGGTTCAGTTGCTAGATATTGCGAACATAAACTTAGCTTGAATACTTTTTTTTTTTTTTATTTCACCTTATAATCAAATTAGACGATTTTATTTCAGAATTGGGTCAAATAATTGTGCAAATTATTAAGATCTGGATATTCATAAAGGATGAAACAATCAGAAAATTAAATTGAGAAATTATAAAGTTTAAATGTTAAGCAATGCCAAGCACCTCAGGTGGGTGACTGTGAGAAATCAGAGTATTTATCGTCCTCTGGTAACCAATGGTATATATAAATTAACGAAATATAAACCCTAAAAGGGCTCAGCAGCCGAGAGGGTTAAGAATAAGTCAACTAACCTGACAATTTGACATCAATTTTTGTCCTGATAAAGAGTGCGATAGGCACTCGAAACGTCGACAAGGCCATGGCTTAGGAATCAAGAGATGCAACTCAACTCGAGTTGAAATTCTGTTTGCAGGGAAAATTTTCCAAAATTACCAATGTTTTTCATCCGCCTTAAAAATACTCTTTCAATTGCTCTCTGCTATTTGAGATAATCTTTTACGAGGGATTAGAAAAATAAATAAATAAATAAATATTAGATGAGAGTTTAATCCTGGACGATAACTATGAGAGAGATCGAGAGAAAGAAACTCAGTAGATATTTAAAAATGAACATATCGCCTGCTGAGAATCATAGGGAGAGGCGAAAGTCCGAAAATTCAATTTTTGAGTTAAGCCTACCAAACTTTGTTAGAACGTCTTCTCTTTTGAGTGCCAAAATGGCGAAAATATAATATAATATTGTAATTTCAGAAAATCTGCTGATTTTCTAAATGTAATGCGAATTCATAAAATACAACCAATTTTTTTTTTTAATTAATTAGCGAACACTTTAAATAGTTGAGTTTTACCTTTTTGTTTTTACTGGTGAGCAAGTATGGAATAAGTACTATGTAGAGTTGATGAAGATGCTTACCTGAAACAAAGAGAATAATACAATTAATAATAATCATAATATGAGAATATTTTAAAAGCATATATTATTTTAAAAAATCAAAATAGAAGATAATAATTTAGCGTATTAACATATAAAAAAAAAGGGAAAAAATAAATATGTAAAACTACCGTTACTCTATTAAAATATTCATATGACCAGCCATATTTTTTTTTTTTTTTTTTTTTTTTGGAAATAAATATAAAGACAATATTATTTTATTTATTATTTAAGACTTTCTTTGACCATCATCAAACGACAATATTAAAAACGAATTTAAACGAGATCCAAAAGTGGCCCTTTTTTATTACATTTAAATAGCGACTACCTTAAATTTCGAGGTCGACTAGATAAAATGTTAATTAAAAAAAAAAAAAAAAAAATTAAATTAAAAGAATATTTTACGTAAATGGGAATAAATTAGATATGAGAGATTTACGACTTACAACTTATGGCCATCTTCGGAATATTTTTTTTTTTTTTTTAAATAATCATAAATTAATACTTTCACTAAAAAATTAGAAAATTTGATATAAAAAAAATTTCATAATATAAAATGTTAATATTTTAAAAGTAATGAAATAAACTTTTCAACCTTTGAATTTTTCTTCTTAAATTGTTCCAATATAAATGAAAATAATTTAATAAATTCTTCACTTGTTTCTATTTATATTTTGGTTATAAAATAAAAAAAAACAATTTATTTCAATTAACCTGATTTTATTTTTTAATTTAAAAAAATAATATATAAGAGGTGGCTATTTTTGATAGAAAGGGGAGGGGGTGGGGGGTTGGTGAGGTGTGGGGATGGTTGTTTTCTTTTTGCTTATAAAAATCAACTGAAGCCCCGAAGCTAAGTGAAAATAATTGTTTAGCTAAGCAACGCATGAATAATTCCAATAACTCTATTATTCTGGTTGTGTTTTGTGTTATAAACTCCACATTGCACTGGCTCCACAATGAGGAGAGTTTCCATTAAATCCGGATTTCATTAGTTAAAATGAAATTGGCTAAAATGCAAAGCTCTCCTCCACCCCCATTTCCTCTCTCTGGTAGGATTCAAAGAGTATTCATAGGGTTGTATGGAGTGGGCAAAAAGGGTTGGCCTATAGGGGAATCGTTATTAAACGGATGAACTGAATGTTCATTAATCTAAAATAACATTTGATATTTGATTGATGAAATGTGATATTAATTGTAGATTGTGAGAACTAATTTAACCCCGGCCAAATTAGGTGAAAATTAAAATAAAAATTCCTTTCGTTCTTGAGTTTTGAATTGGAATTAAAAATATGTAATAATACAAAATCAATGATGAGAGGTGAGCGAGGTGAAGAATGATTGAGGGGAGAGCATTGAGAGGGAAATGCAATTTTGATGATGAAATTGGATTTTTTAATTTTGTATGCTCTATATTTTACCACCCCCAGGTCTTTTGAGTTGAAAACTTTGACTATAAAGTATATTCTAATGGGGGAATTAAATTTGTTTGTTTACATCATTTAATGGCGTTTTCTTTTAAAACCGAAAATAATTATAAAAATCCACAGAAAATTTTAATAAAAAATAAAATAAGTTGAATTTTTTTTTTTTTTTAGAAAGAATCAAACGATAGGATTTTGATAAAAATATTGATTTATAAATATGTAAATGTCAAAGTAAGTGCTTGCAAATGTCAAATGTTTCACTTATAAATAAATAAAAATAAAATTTCAAAGTAAATATTATTGATAATAATATTTTTATAAATTCCCTTTGATTTTATTCATAACCATATGTTTTAGATAACATGAAGTAACTGAGTGAAAAAATTATTTATTCTGATGACTAATATATTAAAAGGAATAATTTTTTTTTTATTTAAGTGTGAATTATTTCTTTTACTATTATTATAAATAAAAAACCTGGTGTGACTGGTCGCATAGCACACAACTTTCTCTTACCGAAGATAAGAGAAAATTGTGTCTGTGCTTATCACACTAGATTTTTTGTGTCGATATATATTTAGTTTCACTAAAAAATAATTGATTTTTGAATTTTAATCAAAATCGTTAGAGAGAATTTTGAGAAAAAATAAAAAAAGTACATCAGTAAACGTCACCTCCCATAGAGGTACCGAATTTAAATATAAAATTTCAGCCTACTAGCTCTTTTCGTTCTTGAGATATTTTATTCACAGACACACAGACATGTCGCGAAAACCACTTTTTTTGGGCTCAGTGTACCTCAAAACATGTAATTAATCCATCAAAATCTCGACATCGAATTTTTGTCATGAATCCAAAATTTTCTCTTAATATATAAATAAGTTCATGTACCATATACATATAGGTAATATAAAGTAAAAAAATGTTCATCTTTTCATTTAACGAAAGGCCTAAAAAGTTTTTTCTTTTTTCTTAAATTATAACTGTTATTGTATATTGCCCTGGGATGGCAGATAATGGTCCATTTGGTCAAAGGCCTAAACAGATTCCCAGTTGCCCCAAAGTGTATAGTAATTACATTTATGCATGGAATTAAAATATTAGGGATTAAAAAATTAAAATCACGTGAATTATAAGTCCTACTAAGGTCCTATTCCATGGTATATAATATTTTTATTTATTATATAAGGATGAAGTCTATTAAAATAATTATTTTTTACAAGATATATAGATTTATTCATAGTTTTGATAGAAATATCTTGGAATATCAAACACACACCTCGATAAAATTATCATTAATAGCATGTCTAAATTTATAACTTAAAGGCTTGCAAGCTAAATAAATAAATAAAAAAATTTTCATCGTCTTAAGCTGGGCTTTTTAGTAGAAATCAAGAAAGTGCACTAAAAGAAATATATTTAATAACGATTAACTATTATAGATGATGATCATACACAAAGAATATGCATATGTTCGTATCTTATAGGTCAGAAGTGAAGGAATTTGAAAATTCCTTTACATCATGCTTGAGTGGATTATAGATAATTGTGATAAAAAGATGTTAGCTTCGAATTCAAAATTAAAACGAGAAAAAAGAAAAGGTAAGTAGCCTACTAATATACCTTCACACGATGTTTTTTGGTTAAGCCTTAATAAAAGCAAATATGCAAAAAAAAAAAGTTAAAGGTTAGAATTCCTGCTTTAATTTTAATTTTATTTGAAAGCTCTGAATTGTGAGACTCTGGTTAGAAATTCCCGAATGAAAGAGAAAGAGAAAAAAAAAGCGAAGAAGAGAAAAGTAAAAAAAAAAAGGTAGAAAAGAAGAAACCATGAATGATTATGCTTCTCAATATTTACTAGTTTTTATCTCTGATTTAGTTTGCACATCAATGTTAGTAAGTTTATTTAATATTCTAATATTTTTACTTTAAACTCTCAAAACTTTTTTTTTCATTCTTGGCTGAGAGCCTATTTTTTTTAAATCTGATGTGACTGGTCTCACAGCACACAAATCATCACAAACGTGTATATCCGTCAAAATCTCGACTTCTAATTTTTGATATGAATCCTATACTTTCTCTCTATATATATTAACATATATAGACGTAAGAGAAAGTAAAGGGAAGATGAAGGAAGAAATGGGTTTTGTAAAAAAAGGAGCATGCTGGATCGATAGTTTTATCAATTAAAGAAGAAAAAATTTTATAAGGATTACTAGTTATAGGTTAGGGACCATCCATAAATTACGTCACACGAATTTCAAGACTTTTTAACCCCTCCCCCCGTCCTTGTCACAGGTTGTCACATTTTTAAAAATTCCTCCCCCCTGATGTGACGTCACACATTTTCCAATTTTATCAATAATAGATCAGCTAATTAATAATAATAATAAATAATCTCATAGCGAGAGTGCTAAAGTATTAAAAAATATAGATTGCGTTCGTAAATATTAAAAAATTTTTTTGTTCACCTATAAATTTCGCGTTTGGACATCTCGAATTTTGAAATGTGACGTCACAAGGTTTTTCACGCCCCCCTGCCCCTTGTCACATAATGTCACATTCAGGTGATGCCCTCCCCCCTTTTAGGTGTGACGTAATTAATGGATGGCCCCTTATATCTGCTTAATATATTTGCTAACTGAGAAGCCCGCCTTAGGCAGTTCTTACTGCTTGTCAAGGACTTTATCGCCTGAAGAGGGGGCAACCCGTAACTAAGCTTGGGTATGTCTATAAATCAAACCGAAGTTTTTCCACTAACTCTCTCTAACCCTATATTTGAAATATAGATCTATAGAGAGAAAGTATTACGATCATTTTTACTTTATTATTATTTCTCGAAAGAAAGAAAGGATACATTTTTTGGGCTCAAACTTCTAAAAGAATCAATGTTTTTTTACTTTCTCTTACCCTATATGGACCTTGTTATGCATTAGTGTGTCAAGCGCCAAAAAAAAAATTAAAAATTGAGTTAAGCACGGAATATTGTTTCAAATGCTATAATTAATATAATTTTTTATGAAATATGTCCTAAAAAAATTTATATTTAATGTACTTGCAAAATTGACAAAAAAAAAAATTATATATAATCCAATGAAAACAAAAAACTTTAATGTTATATTTTCGGCCTTTGACCTCGGTCATTCAAACTAGTTAATTTTCTCAAATCTCGGTAACTGGTGCTTGACACACTAATGAGTAACAGGGTCCATATGTGGTATAAAAATTAAATTAATCTTAATTCATTTAGATGACTAAAAATGTAAACTTTTGATTATAAGAATCTCAAGGACTAAAAGGACCCTAATTGGGAAAAATAAGAATAGAAGACGGTTACATAAGAAGGGGGGGGGGGGAGGCGGAGCATTTGGTTTAAAATAATACTTAATTAGCATCTTTATCTTAAAATATTTGTTGAACATGTTTTGAATTATTTTTGTACGAATGAATCGCGCATTAAACTGGATGTTTTTTATATAAGTGGGATAAAATTTCAAAAAGAAAATTTTTATTTAAAAGTGCAATATTGGAAATGGATGTATTGTATTCATTAAAATGGAAAATGAAAGGAGAACATTTAAAAAAAAAGAATACTTTCACGCCAATCCGTCCAATTAGATAATAAAAAGTTATGAATGGTTCTTGCGTAAATGTCCTTTAAATCAAGGCCCTAGTCAAGCATTTTACAAATGAATAAAAAAATTCGCAATTTCATCAAAATAAAATATTTTTATTTTTTGCATGAGTTATTTCTTTTAATTTGAATATTAAAAGAGAATAGCAAAATAATTGTGATAATTTTAAAGAGAAATAATTATCTCTTAATATTTAATACTGTATATAGGCTATAATATT